>JAVSCE010003203.1:0-215876 GCA_032199065.1 Smutsia gigantea
AGGGAAAGGGACTGGGGAGGATGGGTGGGAGGGGAGGGGCAAGGGGGAAAAAGGGACATTACGATTAGCAGATGTAATGTTGGGGGGGCACGGGGAGGGCTGTACAACCCAGAGAGGACAAGTAGTGACTCTATGGCATCTCACTATGCTGATAGACAGTGACTGTAATGGGGTTGGGGGGCGGACCTGATGAAGGGGGTAGTGTAATCACCATAATATTACTCATTTAATTGTCGATTAATGATATCAAAATAAACTTAAAAAAAATAAAAGTAGAAACATCAAAAAAAAATGTTGGTGTTTCAGCAAGAAGACAAATGGCCTATTTTTTCAACAAATAAACGACATGTTAAGAAGTAGTGCGGCAGTGGGACTGTTACAGATTAAAAGAAACTTAAGAGTGCTCGCTATATGTGCACCTTGTTTGGATCCTGATCTAGAAAAAAATTAAAATAAGACATTGTAAAGATATTTGGAGGGCAAACTGCACATGGACTAGATACTAAGTGGTAATAAGGAATTATTACTGATTTGGGGTGAGTTGTATTGAAGTTATGTTTTAAAGTTTGTGTTTATTAGAAGTGTATACTAAAATGTAAGTGGGTGAGGAAGAAATGAAGCAAGAAATAGAAGAATGTTGGTTATCAGTGAAGTTGTATTCATGGATTTATTATGCTCCCTCTACTTTTGTGTATTGAAAATGTTTCTAAAAAAAAGTTAAAAAACTAGCTTAAAGGTGGTAACAGCTGTAGGGCTGATATTTTTGAAAAGGATCTTAAATACAGGAGGGATGAACATAGTGGGTGACTGAATTGTTGAAAAAGATGAAAGTTTAAAGGGGAGAGAGTACTCTGATGTCAAGCTGCAAAAATGGTAGAACTTGAGAATTTGTACATGTTATTAGATTTAGGTGAAAATAAATTATTGGTGGCTAGTAAATTGTTCATATGGGTTTCACTATCTAAAGCAGATCTAGAAGGGCAGAAGGGTATTTTGGAAGAAATACTGAATTGGCACAAGAAGGCCTACTTCGAATCATCCTGGGAAGATCATTTCATTTCTTTGGGTCTCAGATGGTTGTAGTATCAGATGTATTGGTACAACTTTTCCTACATTCTTTACTGTCAGCTATGGATAGCTAGAGATTTTGAGTTTATTTCCAAAGTCCTCTCAATTTCTAAAATTCCATAATGCTAATGAATGTGATTGTGCCTCTTGGAAAGGAGGAATTATACCTACAAATCAAAAAAGCCAAGGAAGCTTTTTCCTATAGGATGGCAGAGTCTTAGATAAGCAAGTGATGATAAAATAGACTGAATATAAACTTTTGTATGTGCCAGTCGAACACAATCTTTTGTTGCTAGCTTCTGATCTACTTCAAAATAAAGACCACCCAAGAAAGTGGCATTTCATTCACCCTTGCTATTAATCCAGTAAATTGTTAGATTGGCCTATAACTTTGGGTCAGGCACAATTTTAGGTTTTTGGGGAAGCAGCTTCCAAAAGATAACAGTTTATTCAATAGCATCACATGTTTTTCATGTTATCTAATTAAAAGTTTTCTTTGTGTGTGGTCTTATTTGTAAAACCCCATGTTTTATTTCTGTGGGAGAATATGATAAGAGAGTTTATTCTAATCATTCTTAAAATCAGCATTCTAAGTCATAAAAGTTTTGTCATGGGAATGACTTAAATTGTCCAGGAGTACTAGGTTCTTTTAAATATAATTTCCTTTAACACCTATTGCACTTTTTCTTTTTTAATTTAGGCAACTCAAAATTTTTTAAGTGCCAATCTCTGCTTCTTTTGATTCTGCAAAAGAAACTATATCTCCAACCGTTTCTGAAGCCCAGGAGCCCAGTAAATCATCAGACTCATGAATGAAAAACAGGTAAACCTGAAATGTTTGAAGCCAGTGTTTCTCAAAGTATGTGTCAAAGAATATTACATCTACAAATGTGAAAAATCTTACTTAAAAAGGATTCTTTAGTAAAATAATTTTGAGAAATGCCTAGGGTAAAGACTATTAAGTGATTTCATTTTTCTAAGACTTCACAATATGATTAGTCTCCAAAAGGAGGCTTTAGTGTATGGTATTTCCTACTTATGTAAGACTAGTCTGATGAACATATCATTAGACTAGTGTTCTGCTGCATGTACTTTGGAAAATGCCATTCTCAGCTATTTTCAGAATTTGCAAACAGTTACATTATCCTTCTCTTAAAAAGAGGTATCAGAACAATATTATGATTTGATCGTCCAAAATGTGTGATGTTATTATTTGCAACAAGGTTTGTTTTTTATGAGTCATAGTACACATAAACTGAGATACCCACACTGAGAATTTGCCTCCTAAAACAAATATCAATAGAAATTTTAGTTCGGTGTCATTGATCTTTGGACCAGAAGACCTAAAGCATAAATAAGGGAAAAGGTTGTAGAAAGGATATAGAAGGGGAAGAAAGTCAGCAACCGAAAGGAAAGATTTATTTGGCTCTGAGTCACAGTGCTATCAAAGAGTCATCAGGATAATTTGTTCCTCTTTTGTCTTGGTATTGTCTATAATATCTCAGGGACATTTGGAAATAAAGAGTGACACTTGTATTCAGTTTGTCTATTATGAATTATTAATCTTTAAGCTATTTATAGTATTTACATACTATACCACTAATAGAAGTGAATTTATGTATAAATTATATATTTTTGCAAGCCTTTAAACATTGATTGAAAGTTCACTCAGATTGCTTTTTCACAAATATACTTTAGTACCTTAAAAAGTGAGCAAGTAAAGCACCTCACACAGTGACCATTCTATTCCCATTAAAAGCCCAGTATAAAACTATTAATACCATAGATTTAAATGTGTCATTTTTTTCCCCAATCATCTGTCTTTCTATTCTTATGTGTATTTTATGTTCTTAATACTTTTTTTCCAATTGTTTTATTTTTATTCACTTAATCTAGAAAGTTAGAGTTCCCATCTCAGGTTCTGCTATAAATACATATTTAGAATGAGGGATATAAAACTTGAGAGTGTCTTTCAGAGTGATTCTACTGGAATCAGTTACCTGCCTGTACAGACTTTTTTTTTTAGTTAGACCTTCTTCGTTGAACAGGGAACTATCTAAATAATTGGCTCTAGCCATATATTTTTTTATGACCCTTGTCTTTGTTAAAGTGACACTTGTTTGTGAGTGAGTTACCTTTTCTTCACTCTTCAATTAATATAACCTAATTTGCAGCTGTTTCTTTTGAGTGGCGCCTAGTCTGGTTCAGTTAAAAACCTAAAGTCTGTTTGGTTTACTGAAATCACAAGGTGTTTTTTTGTTGTTGTTGGCCTATGAATGAGTATTCTGGAATTACATAATGTGATTATTTGTGCTTATTTACATCCTTTTTATTCTGCCAATTTTGTTAGAAACAAATTAATTTTAATTTTAATCTATATGTGCATAAAAAATTCATATTCAACTTTTGGAAGAAAGCTGTTATTCTGAAAAATACAAAAAAAACACAAAGGAAATTATGTATGAGAGGATATTTTACTTTGTATCTTAAAGTTGATTCATTTTTCTCTCCTTTTAACTGTAGCAGGAAGAAGCAGAATGGGAAAGCATAAATGTGCAGTTGATGACGCATGGCCTAAGACCTTTATCTCTAGTCAAAAGAACAGATCTTAAAGGTAATCAGATCCTATTCTTGTTCCCTTAAAATTTTTTTATCTTAAATTTTTTTTGGCCCTACCTTTATTTTTACTATTGGTATTACATTTCAAAAAAATGTAGATCTCATCGTTTTTGACAAACAGTCATCACAGAAAATGAGACAGAATTTGAAAACATTGATGGAAGAAACAGCATGTCAGCAGAACATGATCCAGGAGCTCATAGAAACTAATCAGCAGCTTAAGTAAGAAAATGGAAAAAAATCTCTTGAATTGTTTGTATACAAGTGATATGCATTCTGGAAATAATGGCCTTGAAAAGAATCTTGAAATTTTATTTTCTATTTTGATTAAATATTAAATTTACAAAATATTTTTAATAAGTAAATCTTTTGGTAATAGCTTAGATATGTATCCTATATTTCTTTTATTGGTTTGTGTTATAAGATAGAAATTTTAAGAATGCAAAGAAATTTTAGAATTCATTATGTTGTTACATGTGTATGTTTGTTAATGTGATTTATTTATTTTTATTACTAAGTGTAGGAATTGTGTGTCTATTATTAGAAATGAACTTCAGCTACAACAAAGCCGAGCAGCAGATCAGGAACAACGAGCTAATGACTTGGAACAAATTATGGAGAGTGTGAAATCCAAAATTGGTGAATTGGAAGATGAATCCCTAAATAGGGTTTGCCAGCAACAGAATAAAATAAAAGATCTTCACAAAGAGCATAAAGCTTTACAGGTACTGGGTTATGTATTTTCTTACATGGAGTATAAAAACAGCTCATTAGGTCATAGGTGACTTCATGCTGCTTACCTTACTTGACCTATACCTGTCTCCTTGAAATTCTTTCTTCACTTGTTTTCCAGAATATCCTCTCTTCTGGTTTTCCTCTAATCCCTCTTTTTTTTTGACTGCGGAAGTATGTATTTTTTGTTTTTGTTTTTGTTTTTATTTTTTAAAAATTATTCTTACTTTTTTATTGTCAAATCACATCACAGTGGTTCAACAGTCCCCCGCCCCCTCCATGCCACCCCCACCCACTCCCCTCCCCCTTGGTAACCACTGGTCACTTTTCAGTGTCTGTGAGTCTAATGCTGTTTTGTTCTTTCTGTTTTGCTTTGTTTTTATATTCCACAAATAAGTGAAGTCATACGGTGTTTATCTTTCTCCACCAGGCTTATTTCATTGAGCATAATACCCTCTAGATCTATCCATGTTGTTGCAAATAGCAGGATTTCTTTTCTTTTTATGGCTGAATAATATTCCATTGTGTATATGTACCACATCTTTATCCATTCATTTGTTGATGGACACTTAGGTGATAAACATGGGGTGCATATATCTTTTTGAATCAGGGTTTTTTTTTCTTTGGGCAAATTCCTAGTAGTGGAATTAACTGCATGAAATGGTATTTCTATTTTTAGTTTTTTGAAGAACCTCCATCCTTTCCACAGCAGTTACACCAATTTGCAGTCACACCAGCAGTGTAGGTGGGTTCCTATTTTTCTGCATCCTGCCAGCATTTTTTGTTTCTTGTCTTTTGGATAGTGTCCATCCTAACTGTTGTGAGGTGATATCTCATTGTGGTTTTAATTTGCATTTCCCTGATGATTAGAGATGTGGAGCAACTTTTCATGTGCCTGTTGATCATTTGTATTTCTTCTTTGGAGAAGTGTCTGTTCAGGTCCTCCACCCATTTTTTTATCTTTTTTTTCAGGTGTTGAGGTGTATGAGTTCTTTATATATTTTGGATGTTAACACCTTATTAGATGAGTCATTTATGAATATGTTCTCCCATACTGTAGGATGGCTTTTTGTTCTGCTGATGGTGTCCTTTGCTGTACGGATGCTTTTTAGCTTGATTTAGTCCCACTTGTTCATTTTGTTTCCCTTGCCTGAGGACATGTGTTCAGGAAAAAGTTGCTCATGTTTATATTCAAGAGATTTTTGCCTATTTTTTCTTCTAAGAGTTTTATGGTTTCATGACTTATATTCAGGTCTTTGATCCATTTCAAGTTTACTTTTGTGTATGGAGTTAGACAATAATCCAGTTTCATTTTTACATGTAGTTGTCCAGTTTTCCCAGCACCAGTTGTTCAAGAGACTGTCATTTCCCCATTGTATATTCATGGCTCCTTCATCCTATATTAATTGACCATAGATGCATGAGTTTATATCTGGGCTCTCTATTCTGTTCTGTTGATCTATGGTTTATTCTTGGTGCCAGTACCAAATTGTTTTGATTATTGTAGCTTTGTAGTAGAGCTTGAAGCTAGAAAGTGTAATCCCCCCCAGCCTTGTTCTTCTTTCTCAGGATTGCTTTGGCTATTGAGTATCTTTTTTGGTTCCATATGAATTTTAGAACTATGTTCTATTTCTTTGAAGAATGTTGTTGGTATTTTGATAGGGGTTGCATTGAATCTGTTGATTGCTTTGGGCAGGATGGCTATTTTGACAATATTAATTCTTCCTATCCATGAGCATAGGATAGAGATTTCCATCTTTTGGTGTCTTCTTTAATTTCTCTCATGAGGTTCTTGTAGTTTTCAGAGCACAGGTCGTTCACCTCCTTGGTTAGGTTTATTCCTAGGTATTTAATTCTTTTTGATGCAATTGTAAATGGGGTTGTTTTCTGGATTTCTCTTTATGCTAGCTTGTTGTTAGTATATAGGAATGCAACAGATTTCTGTGTATTAATTTTGTGTCCTGCAACTTTGCTGAATACACTGCTGGTCATTCTTCAACTGCTTTTCTGGTTCTTCTCATCTCCTTAACATCCTAGTGTTGGGAATTCCCTAGTATTCAATCCTTAGACCTTTTCTCTTTCCTATATATCTTGACTCCCTTGGTGATATTCAGTCTAATTCATAAAACCTAACTTAAATCTATAGCCCAGACCTCTTCCTTTAATTCCAGGTACATCCTGCAGCCTACTTGATACCTCTACTAGATGTCTAATAAGCATGTCAAACTTTGCATGTCTAAAACTGAATTTATGAATTTCCTCCCTACACTTCTTTCACTTGTGTACTCCAGTTGTTACTCCAGTCCAGATCACCTTCATTTTTCTCCTGTTTCTCTCTTGGTCTCCCTGCTTCCGCCCTTGCCTTTTTTCAGTGTGCTTTCAACATACTAGTTCAAAACCTTACAGTGGCTTTCCTTTTTCTTTAGAGGAAAATCCAAAAGTATTACTATGGCTTAGAAGGCCCTACATGATCTGGCTCCCTGTTACCTTCTGACTTCATCTACTGTACCACTTGCTAATTCTGTTCTAGCTACACTCACATTCTTGCTTTTCCTCAATGTTCTCAGGAACATTGTGCATTTGTTCTTTCTTTTTCCTTTACCATGCATGCTTTTTCCAAGATAGCTGTATGACTTTTTCCCTTTCTCCTTACTCAGATGTCACCATCTCTTAGGGATTCCTTTCTTGACTACCTTACAGTTGGCAGTCCTATTTACCACACATCATATTGCCTTCCCTGGTTTATGTTTTATCTGTAGTTCCTACTACCATCTAACATGCTAACATACTATATATTTTATTTGTTCATATATTTCCCTGTGTTAGAATGCAAGCTCAATGAGAGTAAACATTGTTGTCTATTTTGTTTAGGTCTAGAAGTGTGCCTATTTAATTGTTATTAGTAGATGCTTAATTAATACTTGAATTACTGAGTTAAATTTACATAACATTTATATGGAATATGCTTTGTGATCACAGATTGTTTCTTTTTCTTTTTTCTTTTCTATAGAAGTATTTTTCTTCTCTTCTTTTTGTATAAATAGCAGTATTATGACATTGAATACTTAATTTCCTAATCTTAAGAAACCCTTATTTTAAACTTGAGTGTTTATTGTGACTAAAAAAGAAATCTTCTGTAGTGATAATAAATACGAGAAATTACAGATCCTTACAAACATTACATCATTATAAACATTAAGTTCTTATTTTAAAATAGTTTTGTTAGCATGACACTCTATGTACCTATTACACATAGGGACTCAGGCTGCCTAAACAGGACCAATATTTATCAGGCCGGGTCGGTCCTCAGTTTATGCTGGCAACATTGGAAGGATCAGGTGAGTTAATATAAATTTCAGGGGTCAGAGAGAATCAGCCAGAGAAACTATAGAGGGTATGAATGTGGAGGCGGGGTGTTCTGCCCTCAGGCTGCCAGCTTGTGGTGGGCAGTTCTGGACCTGCTGGTGTTGATCATAGCTGCAGAGAAGGCACTATCATTCTTTGATGGTCAAATCTGTTCCTTTTATTCATCAGTCAAGAAAATTCTCTACCATTATATTTTTAGGTTGGATTTCTTAGGTTGTTTTCCTCATCAGTGATATATTTTAAAATCTCTCTAATGTGAGGTGAGAGATTTCTGAAATACTTCTATATGCATTTGATTTTGACCTTGCTCTCAGAGGGCATGTGGAAGCCTGAAGCTGTTTAACTCATCAACTTCTCGATGTGAGACAGTAGCCATCAGGAACTGTAGGATGTTGAGTCCTTGGTTGACAAGAGGGAGTTAAGGGCAGGGGAGACCAGTGTTCTTTTTTTAGAAAAATACCTATTTATCTTTCCAAAGAGGTTTATATGTAAATAATCACAAAGTTAAATGATTAGAACATAGGACTTTTGAGTTCACCAGGATTTTAGGCACTCCAAAGAACAGATACTTTAGGGTTCATTGGTAAGGCGTGACCTCAATCTCCATTCACTTATGTATTCTCCATCAAGTAGTTCTTTATACTTATGGTGTTATTAACTTTTTGTTTCAGAGATTTGTTATATAGCTTATAAATTGGTACAGAGTAGGTATCCCGTTCTAATCTGCCATGGAGGGGGACAGACATAATTAAGACGGGGGTGTGGACAACTGATGTTGGGGAAGGCTATTTATGATAATTTGATCAATTGAAATTAGTTGTTTGTTGGTTTTTTTTATGTCTCTAAAGTATAATTTTTATAGAGTGTACTTAATATAACAGAAGTTGGCCAACCCAGGGAATTGCCATCTCTCAGTGTTGCTTGATTGTCCCATTCCAGGACAGACTAGTCACGTGTTCTGTTCCATGCTACTCAGTCTGCTTTCTTGGGGAAGATGGAAATGCACCTGGAGAATGATTTAGCTAAGTCACGTCCTTCTTTTTTGGTGTACAGTTGTCTGCAATTTTAGACAACTAAAATTGGTTTGGTGCTGCGTGTTTTGCAGTTGAGAGAAAGGATTTTGTGTGTGTGTGGCAATAAGGTCAAGGAAATCAACAGATGCTTGACCACAGTGTATTGAAAGATTACTGGGGAAAGCAAAAACCAAAAGACATTCTATTTGCAGTTTCTATATTCTACAGTGCAGTTTCCCTTTTTCTTTATTTAGACCAGTGTGTTGGCTTCTTTGGATATAGTTTTATAAACTTTTGAATGCTTTAAGGTTTTAAGCAGATAACCCTTTTTAGTTTGAAGTCAATGTGATCCGTATCAGGATGTAGTCTCCCTCTCTGCAAAAATGATGGTGACCTTCACAGGGAATATATGGATCAGGAAACTGATTTTTACTTTTCTGTTAGTGGTTACCTCAAAGATTAAAATATGCACTCTTGACTTCTCAAAATTTAATGTTACTTAGTAACTTTTACCCTGACAGTGCAACAGTCATAAAACAATTTTACCACTCCCCAACTTACATTATTGTTGTATATTTCAATTCCATATTTATTTTTTCTATATGCATTTATAACTGAAAACTTAAGTACAAAATATTTCCTTCATGCTGTTATTTAAATTTTTAAAAGGCAAGAAAAAATCTAGTTATGTACTCTCTGCTCTAATTATTATATATTATCTGAATCTGGTATAAAGCTACAGAACTCTTTTATACACTTACAAGTCCCTTAGTTTCAGTTTTTTTACTTTATGTAGGATTCATCAAATTGACTTTACCTTTCTTAAATACACAACAAACCATGAAAGTGAGTACTTCCTGGGACTAAATGAAAAAATACACCTAAAGTATAATAAAGTCAGCAATACATTCAGAATACATGACTGCTTTATAAGTAACTGCTGTCTAGGTAGGGAAGGAAGAGAGGTAGAGGAAGGAAAAAGACAGTTCATATGACATGGGCTATTAAAATCAATGATATCCAGTCTTCTTTCACTCAAAGATTAAGTATTTCAAGATTTATCTATGTTGCCAGATGTTTCAGTAGTTTATTCTTGTTTATTTATGAAAAGTATTCCATTGTAGGGATGTAGTATAGTTTTTTATTCACCTGTTGATGGACATAGTTTGTTTCTACTTACTGGCTATTAAAAATAGAGCTTTTATTAACATTTGTATTCAAGTCTTTCTGGGGACATGCTTTCATTTCTCCTTGGTAGATACCTAAGATTAGAATTGCTGATTTCTATGGTAAGTGTATGTTTAACTTTTTTTTTGTCTTTCTACGCCTGGTTTATTTCTTTTTTTTCCTTAAGGTATTTTGATATACACTCTTATGAAGATTGCACATGAAAAACAATGTGGTTACTACATTTACCCATATTATCAAGTCCCCACCCATACCCCAATAGTGTCACTGTCCATCAGTGTAGTAAGATGCCACAGATTCACTATTTGGCTTCTCTGTGCTACACTGTTTTCCCCTTGATCCCCACACCATGTGTACTAAACATAATATCCCTCAATCCACTTGTCCAACTGTCCCCACTCACCCTCCCACACCCCTCCCCTTCGGTAACCACTGGTTCTTTCTTGGAGTCTCTGAGTCTGCTGCTATTTTGTTCCTTCAGTTTTGCTTTGTTGTTATACCCCACAAATGAGGGAAATCATTTGGCACTTGTCTTTCTCTGCCTGGCTTATTTCACTGAGCATAATATCCTCCAGATCCATCCATGTTGTTGAAAATGGTAGGATTTGTTTCTTTCTTATGGCTGAATAGTATTCCATGTGTATATGTACCACCTCTTCCTTACCCATTCATCTACTGATGGACACTTAGGTTGCTTCCATATCTTGGCTATTGTAAAAAGTGCTGCAATAAACATAGGGGAGCATATGTCTTTTGAATCTGAGAAGTTGTATTCTTTGGGTAAATTCCAAGGAGTGGGATTGCCAGGTCAAATGGTATTTCTATTTTTAGTTTTTTGAGGAACCTCCATATTGCTTTCCACAATGGTTCAACTACCTTACATTCCCACCAGCAGGGTAGGAGGGTTCCCCTTTCTCTGCATCCTCACCAGCATTTGTTTTTCTTAGTCTTTTGGATGCTGTTCCACACTGGTGTGAGGTGATACCTCACTGTGGTTTTAATTTGCATTTCCCTGATGATTAGTGATGTGGAGCATCTTTTCATGTGTCTGTTGGCCATCTGAATGTCTTCTGTGGAGAACTGTCTCTTTATATCCTCTGCCCATTTTTTAATCAGGTTTTTGCTTTTTGAGTGTTGAGGCATGTGAGTTTTGTATATATTTTGGATGTTAACACCTTGTCGGATATGTAGTTTACAAATATATTCTCCCATACTGTAGGATGCCTTTTTGTTCTGTTGATGGTGTCCTTTGCTGTACAGAAACTTTTTAGTTTGATGTAGTCCCATGAGTTCATTTTTGCTTCTGTTTCCCTTGCTCGAGGAGATGCGTTCAGGCAGAAGTCGTTCATGCTTATATTCAGGAGATTTTTGCCTATGTTATCTTATAAAAGTTTTATGGTTTCATGACTTACATTCAGGTTTTTGATCCATTTCGAGTTTACTTTTGTGTATGGGTTTAAACAATAATCCAGTTTCATTATCTTGCATGTAGCTGTCCAGTTTTGCCAATACCAGCTGTTGAAGAGGCGGTCATTTCCCCATTGTATGTCCATGGCTCCTTTATCATATATTAATTGACCATATATATGGTTGGGTTTATATCAGGGTTCTCTAGTGTGTTCCATTGGTGAATGGGTCTGTTCTTGTGCCAGTACCAAATTGTCTTGATTACTGTGGCTTTGTAGTAGAGCTTGAAGTTGGGGAGCATAATTCCCTCAGTTTTGTTCTTCCTTCTCAGGATTGCTTTGGCTATTAAGGGTCTTCGGTGGTTCCGTATGAATTTTAGAACAATTTTCTCTAGTTCATTGAAGAATGCTGTTGGTATTTTGATAGGAATTGCATTGAATCTGTTGATTGCTTTAGGCAGGGTGGCCATTTTGACAATATTAATTCTTCCTATCCATGAGCATGGGATGTGTTTCCAATTATTGCTACCTTCTTTAATTTCTTTCATGAGTGTCTTGTAGTTTTCAGAGTATAAGTCTTTCACTTCCTTGGTTAGGTTTATTCCTAGGTATTTTATTGCTTTTGATGCAACGGTGAATGGAATTGTTTTCCTGATTTCTCTCTCTGCTAGTTCATTGTTAGTGTATAGCGTCTTAATTTTGTATCCACAACTTTGGTGAATTCAGAAATTAGATCTAGTAGTTTTGGAGTGGACTCTTTAGGGTTTTTTATGTACAGTATCATGTCATCTGCACACAGGGACAGTTAAACTTCTTCCTTGCCAATCTGGATGCCTTTATTTCTTTGTGTTTTCTGATTGCTGTGGCAATTTCATATGAGCATAGAACCTCCAGTACTATGTTGAATAGAAGTGGAGAGAGTGGGCATCCTTTTCTTGTTCCCGATCTTAAAGGAAAAGCTTTCAGCTTCTCGCTGTTAAGTATAATGTTGGCTGTGGGTTTGTCATATATGGACTTTATTATGTTGAGGTACTTGCCCTCTATACCCATTTTGTTGAGAGTTTTTATCATGAATGGATGTTGAATTTTGTCAAATGCTTTTTCAGCATCTATGTAGATGATCATGTGGTTTTTGTTCTTCTTTTCGTTGTTGTGGTGGATGATGTTGATGGAGTTTTTAATGTTGTACCATCCTTGCATCCCTGGAATAAATCCTACTTGATCATGATGGATGATCTTTTTGATGTATTTTTGAGTTTGGTTTGCTAATATTTTGTTGACTATTTTTGCATCAATGTTCATCAGGGATCTTGGTCTGTAATTTTCTTTTTTTGTGGTTTCTTTGTCTGCTTTTGGTATTAGAGTGAAGCTGGCCTCATAGAATTAGTTTGGAAATATTCCGTCTTCTTCTACTCTTTGGAAAACTTCAAGGAGGATGAGTATTAGGCCTTCACTAAATGTTTGATAAAATTCAGCAGTGAAGCCATCTGGGTTTTATTCTTCTTACATAGTTTTTTGATTACCAGTTCAATTTTGTTGCTGGTAATTGGTCTGTTCAGATTTTCTGTTTCTTTCTGGGTCGCCTTGAAAGGTTGTATTTTCTAGAAAGTTGTCCGTTTCTTCTAGGTAATCCAGTTTGTTAGCATACAGTTTTTCATAGTGTTCTCTAATAATTCTTTGTATTTCTGTGGTATCTGTAGTGATTTTTCCTTTCTCATTTCTGATTCTGTTTATGTGAGTAGATTCTCTTTTTTTCTTGATAAGTCTATCTATTTTGTTTATTTTCTCAAAGAACTAGCTCTTGCTTTCATTGATTCTTTCTATTTTTTTATTCTTCTCGATTTTATTTATTTCTGCTTTAATCTTTATTATGTCCCTTCTTCTCCTGACTTTGGGCCTCATTTGTTCTTCTTTTTCTAGTTTTGATAATTGTGAGTTTAGACTGCTCATATGGGATTGTTCTTCTTTCCTGAGGTAGGCCTGTATTGCAATATACTTTCCTCTTAGCCTGGCCTTTGCTGCATCCCACAGATTTTGTGGTGTTGAATTATTGTTATCATTTGTCTCCATGTATTGCTTGATCTCTGTTTTTATTTGGTCATTGATCCATTGGTTATTTTAGAGCATGTTGTGAAACCTCCATATGTTTGTGGGATTTTTTATTTTCTTTGTGTAATTTATTTCTAGTTTCGTACCTTTGTGGTCTGAGAAACTGATTGGTACATTTTCAATCTTTTTTAATTTACTGAGCCTCTTTTTGTGGCCTAGTATATGATCTATTCTTGAAAATGTTCCATGTGCACTTGAGAAAAATGTGTATTCTGCTGCTTTGGGTGTAGAGTTCTGTAGATGTCCGTTAGGTCCATCTGTTTTATTGTGTTGTTCAGTGCCTCTGTCTTCTTACTTATTTTCTGTCTGGTTGATCTGTCCTTCAGAGTGAGTGGAGTGTTAAAGTCTCCTAGGATGAATGCTTTGCATTCTCTTTCTCCTTTTAATTCTGTTAGTATTTGTTTTACATATGTAGGTGCTCCTGTGTTGGGTGCATAGATATTTACATTGGTTATACTTCTTGTTGGATTGACCCTTTTGTCATTATGTAATGTCCTTTGTCTCTTGTGACTTTTTTGTTTTGAAGTCTATTTTGTCTGATACAAGTACTCCACCTCCTGCTTTTTTCTCACTATTAGTTGCATGAAATATCTTTTTCCATCCCTTCACTTTTAGTCTGTGTATGTCTTTGGGTTTAAAGTGAGTCTCTTGTAGGCAGCTGCTTTTTTCTCACTATTAGTCACATGAAATATCTTTTCCATCCCTTCACTTTTAGTCCGTGCATGTCTTTGGGTTTAAAGTGTGTCTGTTTAGGCAGCATATGGATGGGTCTTGTTTTTTTATCATTCAGTGACTCGGTATCTTTTGATTGGTGCATTCAGTCCATTTACATTTAGGGTGATTATCGATAGTTATGTACTTATTAGCATTGGAGGCTTTAGATTCATGGTTACTAAAGGTTCAAGGGCAATTCCCTTACTATCTAACAGTCTCATTTAACTTACTTTGTATACTATTACAGACACAATGTAAAGGTTCTCTTTTTTTTCCTCCTTTTTCTTCTTCCTCCATTCTTTGTGTGTTATGAATCATATTCTGTAGTCTTTGTCTTTCCTTGGGTGACATCTTTTTAGCCTTAGGAATACTTCCATTTATAGGAGTTCCTCCAAAATACACTGTAGAGGTGGTTTGTGGGAGGTAAATTCTCTCAGCTTTTGCTTATCTGAAAATTGTTTAATCCCTCCTTCAAATTTAAATGATAACCTTGACGGGTGGAGTATTCTTGGTTCAAGGCCTTTCTGCTTCATTATATTAGATATATCATGCCACTCCCTTCTTGCCTATAAGGTTTCTGTGAGAAGTCTGATGATAGCCTGATGGGTTTTTCTTTGTATGTGATGTTTTTTCTCTCTCTAGCTGCTTTTGAAAGTCTGTCTTTATCCTTGATCTTTGCCATTTTAATTATTATATGTCTTTGTTTTGTCTTCCTTGGGTCCCTTGTGTTGGGAGATCTGTGCATCTTCATGGCTTGAGAGACTATGTCCTTCCCCAGATTGGGGAAGTTTTCAGCAATTACCTCCCCAATGACATTTTCTATCCTTTTTTCTCTCTCTTCTTCTTCTGGTACCCCTATAATGTGAATATTGTTGTATTTGGATTGGTCACACAGTTTTCTCCATGTTCTTTCATTCCTAGAGATTTTCTTTCTGTGTCTCAGCTTTTTTGTATTCCTCTTCTCTAATTTCTATTCCATTTACTGTCTCTTCTACTACATCTAATCTGCTTTTAAATCCCTCCATTGTATGATTCATTTCAGATATGGAATTTCTTGATGATTGAACCTCCAACTTAAATTTGTTCCTGAGTTCTTGAATATTTTTCCTTACCTCCATAAGCATGTTTATAATTTTATTTTTAACTGTCTTTCAGGAAGATTGGTGAGTTCGGTTCATTTGGCCCTCTTGCTGGGGTTTTTGAGATTTTGGTCTGAACCATGTTCTTTTGTCATTTCACATTTCTGTGTGGTGCCCACTAGTGTGCAGAAACTCCAGTCTCTGGAGCTGCTCAGCCCCTAGACTGAGGTTGGGGGTTGTAGGGAAGCAGAGCTGGTGCCTGGGGGAGGAAAGATCTGTTTCCTGATTCCCGTCTGTGGTGCCTGTCTCCAGTGTCAGAGCCAGTGGGCCAAGCACACACGTGTAAACCTCTGTGCTTTGCGTCTCTAGGTGTTGTAGGCGGGGCCTCCCTCTGGCTGGCCTGATGCCTGTGCCGTGACTTCCAGTTTGCGAGCAGGTGCCTGTAGGCCAGTAGGAAGGTTTGGCAGGCCATGTGTCACAGTGGTTGGCCTCATTGCTGAGTAGGCAGCCAGGGGGATGGAGCACCTGAAGCTCCCCAGAGTTCCCAACCAGCTGCGCAGAGCACGCCCAGGCAACGTTGTCCAGCTCTCCCTGCTCCCGCACAGCAAGTTCCGTGCAAACCCCACACCTTCCGCAGCCCTCTGGCTGCTAGGAACCCTGTCAGACTGCCTGCCGTTCCTCTGACACAGAGCGGCTGGGTCCGGATCCCCTGCTCCACAAACACCCAGAATGTCAATTTCTCAAGTACTCTGCCTGTCCGAGCTCCCCAACATCCAGAGCACCACACACTATAGGATTCTGTTCACAAAGCCCATCTCCAGGACTAGGTTGTTCAGCAGTCCCAGTCTTCCACACCCTCCCCTGCTCTGTTTCTCTTCCTCCTGCCAGTGAGCTGGGGTGGGTGAAGGGCTTGGGTCCCGCCGATTAAGGCTTTCCTACGTTACCCTGTTTCATGAGATCTGCTCTGTTCGTGAGGTCTGTTTGCAGTCTGGTTTAGCCTTCTTTCTTGTTGCTGTTTTAAGGTTAGTTGTATTGATTAACTATATTTTTGTACAATTTGTGGTTTTGGGAGGAGCTCTCCATCTCACCTCTCATGCCACCATCTTTCAGGTCCTTTCCCCCTGCTTGTTTTTTTAAACATCCTTAATACTGATTATTTTCTTCCTGATTAAACCTATGCATAAAATTATATCAGTTTTATGGAGATTCTCAAGTTCCTTATTATGAAACCCTGAATGCATGAAATTACATGCTATATTTCTCCCATTTTACACGTATTTATTTGTTAATATCTTTTGTGTTTGTGACATATGACATTTTAATGTTCTTGGTTAAAAACAGTTCTTGAAGTTCATGAATGTAGCAGCTTGATAAAAACTGTGGAGATGGCTTTGTGTACAATATTTTTAGGATGGCATGTCCCAGATGTACATATCATAATTATGTATTTTGAAAATTTTCTTACAGGCAAAATGTCAGCATTATAAGAAAAAACGAATGGAGCAACAAGAGACTATTGCTTCTTTGCAAAAAGATATCTATAGATTAACAAAGGAGGAGGAAGAGCGCATTGTCACTCAAAACAGAGTGTTTGCTTATCTCTGCAAAAGGGTTCCTCATACCATCTTGGATAAACAGTAATGTTTGCTAGATTTTATCTGGGGAGTGGTTGTAAACTGGAGGAGTCTTCCTCCCCCTTTTCTCTGCTTTTTTTTTCCACCTCAAATCATTAACTTGTTGATAAAACTGGTCAGTTGTCCTGGAGAAGTACATGTAAGATTTGTCTGTTTGCTTCCTTATTATGTCCTTTAATTTATTCTTCTATCCTTATATTTCCTCTAAACTGGAAGTTAGTGCTGAATTTAGATGCACGTGTTTTTGGCAAAATACTTCTTAAGTGGTAACGTGTACTTCTAATTGCAATATATTGGGAGGCACATAATGCCTAGTTGACTTACTCTCTTAGGGATGTTAAGATTGTTCAGGAGTTTAAATAGTAAAAATGTGATCTTTTCACTATAAAATTCCCCATCACCCTTTCATCTAATTGTTTCACCCACTGATGATCTTGCAAAGTGATGATTTTTCAATTCTGCTAGTCTTTTTTTGCTGGCAATCATCCATAAATAAGAACCTTTCCTATTGACTAGGGGCTATTTGGTTGCCTATGTAGTTTGTTACTGGGAAGGTTGGATCAATATCAGTTCTTTAATTTTCATTCCCACTTTTTAGAATAGTAAGAAGTTGATGTCCCAGTGATCTCCAATGATAAGCAATAAGATTTTTTGTTTGTGGCTATCTCTGTTTTTCAAATGTTGTTAATAATCCATTGAGTTTTAATGATCATTGGGTTTTACTTGTCTTTGGCTAGTGGGAACTTTCATGTTAATATTATATCCTTCAACTTAACTCCATTCATCTTTGTTAGATTTTTTGCTTTTGGACAGAGGGTACATATTGTACTTTTTTTTTTACCTTAGGGCTCTTGACAAATAGAATCAGATATTTGTTAAAATTAACACTAAACATTTTTAATTAAGTAAATTAAAATGAAAATTAATTAATTAGACATTTCCCAAAAGAGCTCTGGTTTCTCTTAGTCAGGAATGTTTTTTTGAAACCACAGTTTGGGTGTTGGGGTTGCTTGTCATTCTTATGTTGTCATTGATTTTAGGAGTTTTTAGTGGAGTATACTAGGAACTATATATATTTCTGGGAAAAAAATAAAATCCTTATTAATATTGTTCTAGCTGAAGTTAACATTGCAGGATTTTTATTTAAACATTCTCTTTTATACTGGAAATCCTTGCTTCTAAGAGCAATATCATACGTTTTCATTTGCTTTATTCTATAATATATACAAATAGTTTCAAAATAATAATACCAGAATTATTACTATCAGGAAGCCTACTGAGTGAAATTTAAATTTCTTTGCAGTTATCTTTAATGTTAATATATACCACTAGGATACAGTTAAAATACAGTGTTCTAAAATATTTCGAAACATTTCTTTTTTTCTGTGTTTGTGTCACCAAATTAATATACACTTAGGTTTATTTGTTTCAGTTTGTTTTCAATTTTTAGGGATTCCTTCTTTATTTTACTTTTGAATATGCAGAACATTTATGTGATTCACAACTCAAAACTGTATTTATATTCAGAGAAGTTTCGTTTTCACCTGTCCTCTTAACCCTATTCCTTACCTCTTCCGTGGGTAATTTTAAATGTTTAGTTTTATAATACTAAATAAATAAATAATACTAAATAGTCCATAAAAAAGATACATACAGTACTAAAAATAAAGAAAATAAAATTTTATTTTTAGCAAGTACAAACAATATAGATATTATAGTCACATTTCCCCTTTTTGTATAAAAGGTAGGACCTTGTTTATTTTACTTAATAGTACAAACTAACTACATTTTAACTAGTCTTATGTATTTACATAATAGGTTTGAGGAGTTTTACTAAGTATTTCTATTTTACTATAAAAATAAATGAGGTCACATAAGTTAAAACTATAGATTGTTTTGATAATTGAGAGATAACACATAGGCGTCTTCATCCTTTTGTAGGAAGAACAAGAACAAAAATAAAAATAGTTAAAATAACAAAACATGAAGATAGATCTGAACAAATTAAAAAAGAGAGAAGCAAAGAAAAATAGGGATAAAGAAGAAAAAAATAATTATGATGGGAAAGAGAGGGTAGTAAGAGAGATGTAAGGAGAATGAAAACAAACACACAAAAAAACAGCCAATTTGAGTGAGTGTGAGGGCAAGAGAGAGGAACATTGACAGAACTAAGTACCAGATGAAGTCAAGCTAATTCAGGTGTGAACTTGTCTGATGGCCTAGAAATTCTTCACTGTCTTTGATATTTAGTGAAGCAAATTTTCAGTTTGAGAAACAGAACAAAAGTTGTGAATTAACCTTGTTAGAAAGTGGTGAGTTGTAGCCAATACAGTATTGTCAAAAGTTACAGAGGCATTGGGTAAAATACTATAGAACATTCACAGATGAGTAAAGTCATGTTTTCTGCATTTATGGACCTGATAGTCTAGTGTGGTAGGTAGACAGATACTCAGGTAAGTAAACTATAAGACAGATGGTGGTATGTGCTGTAATGGTGGGGCAAATAGGACACTAAGTGTACATGACAGGAGAGATTAGTTTCCACTGATGAATATGGGAATGACCAGAAAGGCTTCATGAAGGAGGTACCCTGTAAACTAGATTATTAGGAACTATAGAATTTTAATAGGCAGAGGTGGGGAAAGGGTATTTTAGTTAGAGAAGTATGGTGGTAGGAAGACAATGTATTTGGGAATAGCAAGTGGTTCAAGTAGTCCAAGAGGTTTGGAGCATAGGGTGCACAAGATGATGGTGTTTTAGGAGACAATATAAAGGGAAAGGTGTGCTGGAATTTTGAAGGACTTAAACTTCATGCTGAAGGTTTGGATTCTAGTTTTTGTATAGCAGGATCAAAAAATCCCAGGATTTCTGAGTGAAGAAATTAAACCAAGGGACAGAAAAAAGAAGTTAGTAATCAGTTGTAATAGTCTAGGTGGGAGATAACGAAGGCCTATGTTAGGGCCAAAGGAAAGGAGAGAGATTACAGAGATGGACAGGAATTGTCCATGCTGACTGGCTGTAGATGTTGAAAGGAGAGGAGTCAAAGACAGCCAGATTTCAAGCGAGGTTTGGGGAATAGGAAGGAAAGATGATGGGTTCGTTATGGACGTGTGCTTAGGCACCTTCTGTCAGCTATGTGGAGATAGTAGGTCTGCAGTTAGAAGGGCCAAACTACAGAGGACTTCCAAATTTCAGATAAAGGAAGAAGGAGGCAGAAGAGTTATGTTTGGGTGTCAGGATAACCAAGGAGCAAGAGTGTTTCAGGAAGGAGAAGGTGGTGAGAAGCTGCATGCTGCTTCATCAGTCTCTGTGTTTGCCTTCCACTGTCTAACTTGCTCAGAATTCCCAATCTGATACACACTAAGTCTTTATCTAATAAAGTCTAAGACTTTATTGAAGATAGTAGATAACAGTCACTCAGAATGAATGAAGTTTGCTATGAAGGAAAAGATGGAAATGTAAAAGTAGCATAAAGGGGAAGTAAGAGGTAAGGAGACTTGTGAAGGATATAAAGGAAATTAAACTATTTGTAGGTAATAAGAAAGCTGGTATGTGTTGGGATGGGGAAAGATCGAAGAGAAAGAATACTCCAGAAAGTTATGATATTAAAAGCACAATTAGTTGAATTTTCTCTCTAAATGAGATAAGTTTCCCATGATGGGGAAATAGTATAAATTCTTGCTTTAAAGAGAATAACATGTGAAAATATTTATTATTTTATTTTTCTTTGAGTGTTTTTTAAAAATTACGAAAGTAATACATACTTATGAAAATGTGTAAAGTAAAATATTACATACCTGCTTATCCCTCCTAGTTCTTATATTCTAGATAAAACCACTTTTAACAGTTTGGTTTCCTTCCTTCCTAGTGTTTCACAACAGGAGTGCTGTTGGCATTTTGGGTGGGACAATTCTTCATTGTGTAGAGCTGTCATGTTCATTGATGAACTTCTAGCATCCCTCCCTACCTAGTCAGTGTGACAAGCAACATTGTCTCCTAGGTTATGGTATTATCCCCCAGTTAAGAACCTGTAGAGTTCTTTTTTGATACATACACAAACTCACAATTCTTTCTTTTTTAAAATAGAGTAATGTGGTATATTTGACCATGCAGCCTTAGTTTTTTCCCATATAAATTCTTATTAGAACATGCAAATTAACATTATTTCTTTTAATGCTTCATTATTTTCTGTAGTATGGATGTGTTGTTATTTATTTAACTCTTCCCTGTTGAAGACTATTTAGATTTGGATTTTTTACTCTTACAAAAAAATGGTACAGTGAACAAGTTTATTAATCTTGAGTTACAACCTTGGGCAAATCCTTCTGTGGGAGCAGTTGCTAGAGAGGTTGGGGGTGGGGACAAGGAAAATGTGTATTTAGTATATTGAGTTATGTATGTGGCTATTTTTAAATCAATGCTTTGAAGTTAATATAAAATGTATGACTTTACTACATTACTTGCATCTGGCAAAAATCACTTAAATTTTTTATGAACCTGCTAGAGAACCTGTATATTTTTCACTGTAACATGAAATAATGTAGAGAGAATAGTAAATGCTCCAATACCACATTTTGAAAATAATTCAGTTTATCCTGTTTTCTAGGTTGCTTTGCCTAATTGATTACTATGAATCTAAAATTAGAAGATTTCATAAACAAAGGTAGGACTATTCCCTTATTATAATTTTAAAAATTATTATCTAGTCATGAATCACCAAAAGTTTTTCTGGCTTTTGAAAAAATTTTTAAATATGAATTTCTATTTTTTATAAAGAAAACAGATCTTGAACACTTTTATTGCTTATATTAAAATGTATTGTTGCATTTACATTAAAACATCTATTTAATAATCACCACAAGTATTGGTCAGAGAGGAAATAGTATTTACCTTTTATTTTGTTGACATATGATAATTTGTTTTACTGATGTCATCGAGCTGCTGGATAGTTACTGGGTATATCCACAAAATAAGCAGGACTAGAATAGCTGCCTACCAGAGTATAACCTAATTAGTGTGCAGATTTATCCAATTAAAAATAAAGTCATAGTGAAAAATTAAGCGTATATAGTAAAAACACACTTGTCACCTCTGATTAAAAAAATAAGGTAAAGATTAAAATACGGTCTTTGACTAACCTAAAATAGTTGAAGGCTATCTAAGGCCAAATAATCTAAAGTGCTTTTAATATAAGGTCATTAAAACAGTAGGTATCAGTTTCATTGTTTGTAGATGGAACAGTTCAACAAAGAAATATTTGAGCACCTACCTTTGCCATGTTCTGTTTTAGGAACTGAGGACACCGTAACAATAAAGCACATAAATTCTCTATTTTTATCAAGTGTACATTATAGTATTCTCATCCCTGGAATAATGACTTTCCAGAAACTCAGCAGATCCAGTGGTAGAGCTGGTTGCTGATTCCTTCTGGCACCTTGGGGAATCTTACAAAAAAGAAGCAGGATGGAGGGAGGAAGGGAAATCAAAAGAACAACTAATGATAGAGCAACTCCTTGCCTCACTCTATTCAGAGAGCAGCATTATATTAAGTAACTTCAGAGACCTGATTTCTATGTGAAACTCTTAGATAGAGACATGCTGTTAGACTCTGCAACGATAGGACAGTTTTGGATATGGTCCTTCTAGGAATTTACAATCTGGTAAGGGAGGTCAAATGTAAACATGTTAATGCTTAAGAAAGGTAATACAAGACTTAAAAAAAAACACTAATATACATAATGTCACAGTAGAGTAATTACTAAAAAACTGTACATACAGTAAGTAATATAGGAATTTAGAACAGGAACAAAGTTCTGGATGGAGAGACCAGGGAAGCCTTTGCAAAGTAGATGGGAGTTGTGTTTGAGCTTGAGGGTAGCCATTTAAGACTGCTTGGATGCTTTGAGCAAAAGTGAATAGATATAAAAGTGTAGACTTTTTTATTGCTCTGTAATTAGCCAGTTTGGAGTTCAAGGAATTTTTTGGTATATCCATAGATAGAGTAACCATTGGAGAGCAGTTGTTTACAAGCTAGACCAAGAGTAAACTGTAAAGGAACTAGAAGACATCATTTGCCTTGGAAAGAAAGAAGGCACTTTTTTCTTTAATACAGAAAAACTGGATGGTGGGGTTATAGGGTCCTCAAAAGAAATAGACTCAATAGGATGTATATTTATATATAGAGAGATTTATTTTAAAGGAATCATGCCATTGTGAGGCTGTTAAGTCTGAAATCTGTAGGCAGGCCTGCAGGCTAGAGACCCCAAGAAGAGTCCATGTTGTAGTGGTAGGGCTGGAGGCAGTCTTGGGGGATCCCAGTTGTTGCTCTTAAAGCCTTTACCTATTTTCCTGAGGCTCACCCACATTTTGAAGGGAAATTTGCTTTATTCATGGTCTGTTGATTTAAATGTTAATCATGTCTAAAAAGTACCTCACAGCAGTATCTAGACTAGTGTTTGACCAAACAACTGGGCACCATAGTCTAGCCAAGTTGACGCTAAAGTGAGCAATCACAGTAAGAGTAAAGAGAAGGAGAATTAAAATGGCTTGAGTGGTTGCAAATTCTTTTGCTCATAGGCTAATGTAAATAATGAAAATGAGTGAAGTGGGTTAGGTGAGGACTATGGCAAATTGGAGCGCTGTGTACTAGGTTACGGGGGCAGTTACTACACACTCCAGGCAGTTGATGCCATGCAGGAACGTGAGCCCAGGGTGGCTAGTTCTCCTGATTCTTTGAGAGAAGCTGGCAGATTAAATTTTTTTTTTATTAAGGTATCATTGATATTCAATCTTATGAAAGTTTCACATGAGCAACATTGTGGTTTCAACATTCACCCACATTATCAAGTCCCCCACACACACTGCATTGCAGTCACTATCCATCAGTGTAGTAAGATGCGGTAGAGTCATTACTTGTCTTCTCGGTGCTGTACTGCCTTCCCCGTGATCTACCTATATTGTGTGTACTAATTATAATGCCCCTTAATCCCCTTCTCCCTCCCTTTCCACCCACCCTCCCCAACCCCTTCCCTTTGGTGACTGCTAGTCCTAGAAGGTTAGATTTATAAATGAAATTGGAAGATTTTTAGCATTCACAGTGAAATAAATGATTTAAAAAATGTAACATGATCCAAACTGAATACCATTTGCAACTTTGGGCTATGTCTTCAGTAAACTCCAATGTAGATTCAGGGCTTGGCAAACTTTTTTCTGTAAGACGCCAGACAGTAAACATTGTAGACACTTTATGCTGTATAGTCTCTTGCAACTATTCAGCTGTGTTGTAGCATGAAATCAGCCATAGACAAAATATAGATGAATTGACAGGTCTGTGTTCTATAAAACTTAACTACAAAACCCCACAGCCTGCTAGATGTAGCCCACAGGCAGCAGTTTGCTGACTGCTAATGTAGATAATGAAGAGAGAGAGTTTGGGATTTTTAGTGAAAGTAGAAAAGATTTAGCATCATTGAAATCTTTCATGTGGAGTATGGTGTGAGAAGCTGCTTCTGAAGTTGTACAAACTGGGGATCTTTGACTAAAAATGATGAAGGGATTAAAGCCTTTGGTGAGGTGGTGAATTTCATTGTCATGAATTTGTCATAAAAATCAGGTGGAGGAATGAGAAGCTTGGGTGAAAGGAATTACTGTTTCATTTAATCCTATCATTATGAGCCTAGCTAAAGTGAAATACTTTGGCCTATACAAACTTTGCTCAGGTCAGGTATTTGGATTGAATGTCTCATTAAGGGAGAAGGAGAGATAGGAAGAAAATAGGAGTTATATCATAAACAGTCTTCTTTACTGATGGTAAAAATTAAAAGTTGTTTATACTTTGCAGTGATGAAGAGTCTGTTTTAAGGACTTTTCAGGGTTCGTTGACTGAACAGAATTTATAAACTAGGGTAGTCTCTCCTTTCTAAGAGTGAGTAGGAGAAGGACCATATGTACCTACAGAGCTTGGGGAGCAAGACCAAAGGAAGAAGACACGTGGGACATGGGACTCTTGCAGAGGTAGAAACCTTCTGCTTAACATTCACTTTTTAAGGGCAGCAATCTCCAAAGTGTTTCTCATCATGAAAGGCAAAAAGTGATAGTTGTGTACCGCACTGGGGTAATCGGATGAAGCTACAGCTGAAAGCAACTGACTATCCCAAGCCCTGCCCAGCTGCCCTGAGGGCTGAGGGGAATGAATATCTTGGTACATCTGTAACCCTTTTGCACAGCACACCTGTGGCACACCAGCTGGGGCTCTAGTTCAGGGCACAGGATTGGGAAGGCCTCCAGAGGGACTTGCGAAGGGGAGTCTCTGAATACTGTGCACTGGTATTCCTGTCTGCTTCCACCTGTGAGAGAACAAGGAAAGCAAGGAAGCAGCAATCAAAGCAGTGGAAAGGTGAGTATGAGAGTCAGCCAACAGGAAGTCTTAGGAAACTGCAAACATGCTACAATCTCCAAAAATGAAGAAAAGTAAATTTAAAAAAGGCTCTCAACTGTTACTTTACCTGCTTTTCTTTTCTTGACCTAGTGTAATACATCAATGATTACATGGAATATATTGGTAATTATTTTTATGAGTATTTCCCCAGCTTGGTAGATAGGATTTAAAAGTCAAGGAAGGTAACAGGAGTAGAACCTATGAGGCTCAGATTAAGTTTCTTCCGAGATATCAAGAGACATTTGAAAAGTTACCCCAGGGAAGATAGTTCTATAATAAATTGGTATTTAGATGAAGCCCCCTTGTCTAATACCATTCTTCTATTTAAATAGAAATCTTTTAAATGGTCTTGGGAAATGGAAGTATGTGGCTTTGAGGTTCACTTCTCATCTCTTGGACATGATTGAATTTGGATTAGGGAGGAAAATAAGACACAGGAGTTCTCTACTTTTGTTCTTTCCCTCCATCCCTAAAGAGCACCACCTTCAACACTGGGCCCCTTCTGAGGCTTCTGGAGGTCAGGGAAAGGGTTGGGGGATTTGGTTCTGGGGTTCCCATGTCCAAGTGAGAACTTGGGCATACTGAGAATTATTTTTTTTTACCTCAGGAAAAAAAAAAATCTGTCAATGCTAAATAAAGGCCTATAGGGGAGAAAAAGTGAGGATTCTTTGCTGAAACCCATTTCCCTTTAGGTCTGCATACATTTAAAATTGTCTTCCTATTCTGTATTCCTCTGTTAGGTTTCTTTCGAGCACTAAGGTAGCCATAATAGCAGTATTTCAGAGAATTTATAGGGAATTACATGAGTTCATAGATTTTGAAGCCAGAGAGAATTTTATTTGAATCCCACCACTACTATTTACTATTTGAGTGTCTTCTTCCTTACCTGTTCAATGTGAAATAGTTTGTGTAAAACATCTCTCTTAGTACTTGTATAGTAGCTACTCAGTCATCCTTATCATTACCATCTTTCCTAAAATGGTCATTTGTTTGTCTTGCGTGTGTTAGAAGACTGAGGGATGTGTTGATACAGCACTCTCCAGTACAAATGCAATGCAAGCCACATGGTAATTGTGTGTTTTCATGTAGCCAAGTTTAAAAGTAAAAAGAAACCAATGAAATAAATTTTAATATATTTTATTTAACATTTAAAATATTGTCATTTCAACATGTAATCAATAAGAACATTATTAATGAGATTTCATTCTTTTTTTTCCACACTGTCATTGAAATGTGTCTGTTTTAACTTATAGCACTTCTCAATTCAGAGACACAATTTTGATGATAAATGTTTTATCTGTATTCGATTTCATGAAGTATAGTTGAAAAATAGAATTACATACCCAAATTGTTCTAAACATACCTAAACAGTTTCTAGCAGCTAAACCCAAGTACAGAAATTTTTTCCTTCAATATTTGCATCCACCTTTACAAAACTGGCTCATCTATTTTAGAATAATTGATTTGACTTTGAATCAGAGACATATCTGTTATAAAACTGTGTCTAACTTAAATTTAAATTCACTAACTCATTTAATTCAGAAGGGTATTGCAAAATTGAAAAGCAACTCTAACTCTATCAATAGCAACAAAAGGTTCTTCAGTGTTTTATTGTAGTTTTAGCCAATTTACATGTGCTGCTGATTTTAAAAAATCTTTGTATTGATTCTTATTAGAAAAATGTGTAAAATCAGTTCTGATTTTGTTATGAAAAATTTCCATTTCAATATAAATTCTCTTACCTATGAGTCACAAATATGCTTTTCCTTTGGAGCTTCAAATTTAGCTTACTATGTAGGAGGGATATTGGTGAGAAGAGGTAAAGCACACTACCATTTTTTGTCTTTGATTATTGAACATTTGGCAAGCATTCTTTTTGTTTCAAGAAAATATTGAATTCCAGTTAACCGTATAGTATCTTTGTAACTCTAACAATGACTCAACTAATAAGCATTGGCAAAAAAACACCAGACCATTAAATTCGTTGTCTTCTGTTTGTTTCAATAGTTCCACAAAATGGCATAGCATTTGCACACATGCTCGATAGTTTTAACAACTATATCCATGACACTTTACATAATATGCTTCAGAAAACTGAGTACAAATATTTCCAATATGTATTGTACAATATAACAAAGCAGTAAAAGGAACGTTAATCAACCTTTAAAAAAAATTTGCAATGAATCTGTATTTTTGACCTAACAAAGCTGAGCACCTCTTTCATTGTGATAAAAAAAATTTTTTTTCATATCTAGCTGAAATTCATCTTAGGTATATAAAATACAAAAACACACCACAGAATTGATATTTTAGGCCTCAAGTTGACACTCTTTCTTAATAAATTGGGATGTCCTTTGAGACAAAACATTCCCAACGTATTAATTGGACTCATGACTCATCTAAAAATAAAGAAAAGTACTAAAAATTGTTCAAATTTTAAATCAGTTGATCTTTGGTATTAATTACAAGAAAGGTCTTATATTCCCTCCTTGAGAAACTCCATCCCCATTAGCAATTACTCCCTGTCCCCTCCCTGCCCTATGTTGCTACCCCATGCAACCCAACCTTTAGGCAACTACTAATCTATTTTCTGTCTTTGTTGATTTGTATATTCTGGACATGTCATAAAAACGGAATCATACAATATATGATCGTTAGTGACTAGCTTCCTTTGTATAATGTTTAAGGTTCACATAGCATGTTTCATAGTATAGCATATATTCCTTTTTATGTCAGAATAATAGTCTAGTGTATGGATATATGACATTTTGTTTTATCCTTTCCTCAGTTGAACATTTGGGTTGTTTTTACTTTTTGGCTCTTAACGAATAATGCTTTTATGTACATTTGTTTACAAGTTTTTATGTAGACATGTTTCACTTCTCTTGGATACTAGGTGTGGAGTTGATGGGTCATATGATAACACTATATTTTAACATTTTGAGGAACTACTAATCTGCTTTAAAAAGTGTGCATTTTACATTTCTACCAGCAATGTATGAAGGTTCCAATTTTTCCACATCTTCATCAATACTTTCTATTGGCTTTTTAGTTTTAGCCACTCTAATGGGTATAAAGTGGTATCTTGTAGTTTTGATGTATTTCCCTTAGTTCAGCACCTTTCAAATGCTTATTGGCCATTTGTATACCATTTTTGGAGAAATGCCTATTAAGTCTTTTGCCCATTTTTAAATGATTTTTAAAATCTTTTTATTGTTCAGTTCTAAGAGTTCTTTATGTATTCTATATACAATTTCTTTACCAGATTTGCAAATATTTTCTCCCATTCTGTGAATTTTTTTCTTTTTCTTGATGGTATCCTTGGAAGTGAAAGAATTTTTAAATTTTACTAAGACCAGTTTATTTGTTTTTTCTTTTGTTGATTGTGAACCAACAGCTTTTTCATTTTGTTCTGCAGCAAATTATAATTAAAATTCATTAGGCAGTTTGTGACAAATGCCTTCTTTTAGTCTTTTTTCTTTACTGCCCCAGTAAAGAAATTATTATTATCTCAGATGTTATCTCCACCTGATTCTGTTAAAATCTGTCCATAATTATTTTTTTAAACTAGAAAACGTTTCATTCTTTTAATTGAAATAACAAATATTCAATTTAATTAAAAATTCTGAGAGGTATCACCATAAACATGGTACCAGAGTAAACACATTACAATGTTACATTGGTGTGCAGGAAGGAAGAAGGTCATTCTAGCTCAGTCAGTCCGCTGACACTGACTAGACTCGTGGTGTGTTTTTATATAGTACTGCAAACCACGGGTGCTCCTAGAGCATGCTCAGCCACGCCAGTAATATGTTAATGTGATGCTGTCAAGTGGAATGTAGTCTTAATAAAGTTGTGTTTTAACAGAAGAACATTTTATATTGCTTCATTTAAAATTTTTTAATTAAAATTGAAATTAGAAGTTCTTCAATTGCAATAGCCATACTTCAAGTGCTCATTAGCCACATGTAGCTACTGTTTGCTGTATTAGACAGTTCAGCGTTGGTGTATCAGGGTTGTTAAAAATAATTATACTGATTTTCTAGTTCTTTGAAGTTCTCAGAGTGCTGTAATATATTTCATTTACTTTTAACAGCAATCCTGTGAAGTAGATACTATGTTTGACAGATGGGAAAACAAATGCTGAGAGACTGACCTCAAATCACACAACTTGTGGTGTTGTATTAGTGGTGGTATCAAGACTTGATTGGGACTGTTAAACCTGTTGCCTTGTCCACTTACACCCTGTATTTTTCATCTAGGTTTTTTGGTGATCTAAAAGTACTAGAAAGGAAAAAAACAATATGCTTTGTTTGCTTATCCATTCAAAAGGCGTTTTTTCACTCCCTCTGATGTCCCGTACTCTTCTAGACAGTGCGATACAGTGGAGAACAAGGCCAAGAAAGTTATGGTCTTAACGGATCTTACCTTCTAATTAAAGTGACAGTGAACAGATATAATGCTATAATATTAGGTAGTAGTGTGCTCTAATACCATTCTCTATGAGAACAAGTAGGAAATTGGGCTTAAGTTTTAATTCGTGTATAGGTTTTCAAACCCTTATTGGATTGATTTAATTTTTGTTAGACTTTTTCTTTGAAGGTAGAGTTTTCATAAGAAGTACACTACATGTATCTCTTCATAGGCAATGTAAAGAAGATGAAAGTCAGTCAGAAGAAGATGACTACAGAAGTTTGGGTGCCTCACCAAATTATAAAGGCCTGCTAATGGTATGGGGACATGACTAACTAATACTTATTTATAAATAATAATCTTCTTGAAAAGTTAACTATAATTTTATGGAATGTGTTGCAGTCATTACAGAATCAACTCAAGAAATCAAAATCCAAGATTGATGCACTTTTAAGTGAAAAACTGAATCTTCAAAAAGATTTGGAAACCAGGTGAGAGAAGCTTAAGTTATTTTCATTTAACCTTTGGAAAGTAAACACATCCTGGAATTTGGAATGTTGAATGAGTTGTTGTAGCCCCTTTACTCAACTAATCTTGGGAACCTCATACTCTTATGCTCATTTTAGTCGGTTGTCTCTCATGGAGTGGAAGGAACAAGAGCGCGTAGGTAGACAAGGGAAGTGAGAAACCAGGAGTCCATACTGAAGAAGATAAAATTGGGTAGGGACGCAGAGTAGACTTAGTCTTAGACCAGCAGGTTTCCCATTCCCAAATTAATTTAGAGTGTCATATTATTTCTTCTTCTCCCTGTGTTGTGAGTGGAGAAGAAAGCTAAAAAGTTTAAATGGCACCCAATAGAGAGATACATTTATATACAGCATACTACCACAAAAGGATGACACTCTGCATGTTGACAGTGAGTAGTAAGGAATGAGCATTGTAGATACTTTTTTTATCCAATGAATATTTGTTGAATACCTATCATAAGTTAGACACTGTTCTAAGCTCTGGTATAATATAATGACCAAAATAAATGCCTTGTTCTCAGAAAACTTATACTTTAATGGAGAGGGGACTGATACCTACAGTATAAACCATTTATATAAAATTTCAAAACCTGCCACCAGTTATGTAAATTTATAGTTATATAAATATGTGTAAAAACTTTAAAATATGAAGTGGGAATGATGAATAGTGAATTCAGGATAGTGGTTACATGTGTTATGGGAAGGAGAGCAATGACATTAGTGAAAGACACACATGGAATTTTAAGTATAATATTCTAAGTTTATAACATTCTAAGTTAAAAAAGACTTGAAACAAATCTGTTAATATTCAACTTTGATAAGGCTGAGTGGTGGATACACCACTATTTGTTTTACTATATTCTTGTCTGTACATTTGAACTATTTCATTATAAAAAGAGGTAATAGATTAACAATAAAAAATGGATAAAAAGTTTTCTACAGGAAATACACAGAAGAGAAATCTAGTAGCCAGTAAACAACTCATTAGCAGTCATGAAATTTTTTAGGAATTTTAATAAGCATATTTTTTACAGGTAACAAGATATGATCTATTGTTTTATTAAATATCTTCACAGTTTTATTCAATAAATTGAATATATTCAACATTATTTATATTCTACAGGCCCACACAGCATGAATTAAGACTTTATAAACAACAAGTGAAGAAACTGGAGAATGCCCTTAAGAAAAGCACCAAGTAATTATATTTTACCAAAGCTATAAATTTATTAGGGTTTTGCATTTTGTTATTTTTATGACCTGTCAGCTTACTTCATGTTTGTCTCACAGTGAGCTTGGCTTAAAATTATCATACTGATGGGGAGAAATGACTTTAAAAAGAGACATTAAACTGGTTCTATAGTTTAAAAACAGTCTGTACTGTGTTGGATTTGGCTATAAATCTTTCAAAAGAACAAGAAAAAGGTAGATGCCTGATGTAATAAAGGGCAAAAATTTTAACTAGACAATTTTCTTGGAAGTAATGGAGTAATTGCAAGAGAATCATTGAAATTAGAGATGACAAGCCCCAGTATTGGTTGGTGGTAGTCATGACCTGAATAACATATAGCTTCATCACAATTTAAAAGCACCAGAATGAAAGCCATGAGCCATTCATATCCATCTTTGAAAAGCATGTACTTAGAAGAGTTTTCAAAAAAGGAGTTGAAGACTGGTCTTCAACTTGCGGTTGTACTTTCTTAAGATTATGTATACTCTTTGATTCAAGGGAAAGGGACTTCAGGAAGTAGTATGGGGAGCATTGGGATGAAATATTTTGAAAACTCTGAGTTAATATATGCATCAGATATATAATTGTATTAGCACATGTTAAATCAGTTTTCTTTGACAGCTGTTTCCTCCTTCCTATGGCAACACATGCTACAATGAAAGGCAAGTATTCTGGACATCCAGGAATTACATATTCAGTTAAATTAAGATAGTAGGGAAAGAAAATAAGAAGGAAAAGTGGGAAGTTTGGAAAGGCTGTATTCATTCATTTAATTAATATTTTTTCCCTTCATACTATTGCTTGACGTTTTGGGAACCTGTAGTACTTCCTGCTATTTGCTTTGTATTCTGGGTACTGGAATTGTGGTGGTAAACCAAATAGGAAAGGTCCTGGCCCTCATGGAGATTACATGAAGGGAGAAGTATAATGAAAAATAAGACAATTTTGATATAGTTGTAAGTACTAAGTGTAAACTAAGTGTGACATTTGCTGCTGTGTTAGTTTGGACAAGAAGTGGTGGTGACATGGTCAGATGTGGCAGTAAATGAGGCAGTGAGAAGCGTTTGCAGTATTGAAGGTAGAACTGATAGCATGTGGTGATGGACTGGATATAGGCAACTGAAAGGGAAAAAAATCAAGACTCCTCTATGTTTTAGGCTAAATAGTGCATTAACTGAGATGGAAAAATTGATCAAGAAGCAGCGGGGAAAAGGAGATTGTAGGGAGGTAAAAAGTCAGTGTAAAAGGTATAGGGAGAAAAAACTTTTCCTCAGCCCTTTAGGGTCCCTGCTTGGGCCTGCAGACTAAACTGGCAAAGACAGATGAACATGAGAAAACCATATATATTTATTTAATGTAAGTTTTACATAATGTGGGCACCTTCATAAGGAAATAAGGCTTGAAGAAACAGTTAAGCTTGAGTGTTTTTATACTAGGTTTGATGAAGAGTGAAAAGTTGTGGGAAAATGTGATAGGACAAAAGGGTATAAGCTAAGGGTAGTAAACTGGAGGAAACTTGAATTCTTGGTGTCCCTCTTGTCTTCAGAGACAAAGATGCTTCTTTCCTCCAGGTACATAGAAGGCACATGTCACATGAGGATCAGTCTTTTGATCTGCTTCAGGAGATAGGGGAGAGGTCAGAGAGTCCTTCCTGTACCTGCCATTTCTTAATTCCTTGAGCTCAAAACATTTCCTATGTCAAAGTAGCATATTTTGGAGTAGCATATCCTGATCCCCTTCAAAGGGATCTTATTGACTTCAGGGCATGTATATTAGTGAATATACACACATACATGCATGGCCTTATATAAACACAGAGATAATATAGTCAGTCCTTGTTATTCACAGATTCCGTATTTCAATTTGCCTACCTGACAAAATTTATTTTTAATCCCCAAATCAATACTTGGGGCACTTTTAGTCATTTGTGGACACACTAAACACACGCATTTCCATCTGTTAAGCAAGTTGATGCTCCACCCTCTTGTTGAGCTCCTACTGTAAACAAGCATCCTTTTCGTTGTCATAGTGCCACTTTTTTTTAATGCTTTTTATTTGTGATTTTTCTAAGACAGCCCCCAAGCATAGTGCTGAAGTGCTGTCTAGTACTCACAGTGCTGTGCCTTACAGTGAAAATACATGTGTTAAATAAACTTTGTTTAGGCATGAGCTACAGTGCTGTTAGCCATGAGTTCAGTGTTAATGAATCAACAATATTAAATGAGTTGTCATTAAATATCAGCACTCATAAAACAAGGTTTTATGTTGATCAGTAAAGGAAAATGTGACTAGAGGTATGCAGGAACCTGGAACAGTGGTTCAGTCTTCGCTAATTCATTGTTTATACTGACTTCATAGAATGTAACTACTGCAAATAACAAGAATTGGTTGAATTTATGTTTTTTGGTGTTTAAGCTCTGGTCTTCGGATTGACTTTTCACTATTAGACTGTAAATTATGATTCAGAACCAATCCCTGCTGTATTTCTCTGCTGAATTTTGAAGAAATTATTTGTGTTTAGAAATTTAAATTTGAAATTTAAAAAAAACTTTAAAAAAATGGAACTTCTGTAGTGTCTAGATGTAGAAACAGAGAATTAAAAATGTTAAGTGGACTCTGGGAAGATGGTGGCATGAGCAGGGTGGCAGAAATCTCCTCCCAAAACCATATATATTTGTGAAAATACAACAAATACAACTATTCCTAAAAGAGAGACCAGAAGATACAGTACAACAACCAGGCTTCAGCTACACCTGCGAGAACACAGCGCCTCACGAAGCGGGTAAGATACAAAGCCACGACCCGGCGGGACCTGAGCACTCCCCCACCCCAGCGCACCGGTGGGAGGAAAAGATTCAGAGCAGGGAGGGAGTAGAAGCACAGGCCGGCCAAATAACCAGCCCTGGTGATCGGCTCTAGGAGCCCTGACACACATGGTGTGGTGTATTGGAGATTAGAGAAACAGAAGTACAGGATCCGAGACAGACAACAAGCAGGTCCCCTCAGCTGGCATCCCTGGGACAAAAGCAAAGCGCGTGCTTTTTTAAAAAGTCTTAAAGAGACAAGGGCCCAACAGCGGAACAAAATCATCCCAGCGCACTCGGCCCACTGGGCTGGGAGTGTTGGGGAATTTCAGACCCCCTGGCCAGTGGCTGGGCAAAGCAGCTGCACCGCCGAGGCTTCCCACAGAGATCAGGAGCCTGCCATTCGTTCTCCCCTGCCCTCCAGAGCCGCAAAGAGTCCGGCGGAGCCGCCACTGCTGCGGAACAGTGGAGGAACGGCCCTGCCCACAGCAACATCACAATCACCTCCCAGCGTGCAGCTAAGTGGGAAGAGCCCCAGAACCAGGTTTGGAAGGACCAAGGGGACCAGAATGCACCCAAGGAGACTGCAAACCCCCACAGTGCTATAGGCTAGGCTGAGGCGGCCCCCACACAGGCAGCTTAGGGGATTATCCCAGAGACAGCCTCCCGGTGTGCAGTAAAACAGCTCAGGCCCCTGAGAAGGGCAAGGAGAACAACAAGCATGAAGGGACTTTGTTCTCCCAGCTGTCACACTTAGTGCCTGCCAGTGACCACTTCTATCACCATGAAAAGACAGAGGAATATGGTCCAGACAAACATTAGCCAGACCAACCCGAGAAGGGGCCTGATGGGATAGACTGATACAGTCTTCCTGAAAAAGAATTCAGAATAAAAGTCATAACCATGCTGATGGATCTACAGAGAAATATGCAAGAGCTAAGGGAGGAAGTGAGGAAAGACAATGCAGAAATGAGACAAGCGATCAACGGGCTTATGAGCAGACTGGATGAGGTGCAAGAGACTGTTAATTGAATAGAAATCAGAGAACAGGAATACAGAGAAGCTGAAGCAGAGAGAGATAAAAGGATCTCTAGGAATGAAAGAATATTAGAAGAACTGTGTGACCAATCCAAATGTAGCAATATACACATTATAGGATTACCAGAGGAAGAAGAGAGAGAAAAAGGGATAGAAAGTGTCTTTGAAGAAATAATTGCTGAAAACTTCCCCAAGCTGGGGAAGGAAATAGTTTCTCAGACCACGGAAGCACACAGATCTCTCAACACAAGGGACCCGAAGAATACAACACCAAGACACATAATAATTAAAATGGCAAAGATCAAAGACAAGAACAGAGTATTAAAGGCAGCTAGAGAGAAAAATAAGATCACCTATAAAGGAAAACCCATCAGGCTATCATCAGACTTCTCAACAGAAACTTTACAGGTCAGAAGAGAATGGCATGACACACTTAACGTAATGAAACAGAAGGGCCTAGAACCAAGAATATTGTATCCAGCACAATTATCATTTAAATTTGAGAGAGGGATTAAACAATTCCCAGACAAGTAAAAGCTGAGGGAATTTGACTCCCATAAACCACCTCTACAGGATATCTTAAAGGGACTGCTCTAGATGGAAGCACTCCTAAGGTTAAAAAGATGTCACCAGAGAAAATAAAATCATAGCAAAGACAGCAGACCATCCAAATACTAATTAAAGATAAAAAGTAAAATGAACTATCCACAAAAACAGTCTAAGGAAACGTAAAAGAGTACAGAATAAAACACCTAGTATATAAAGAATGGAGGAGGAAGAATAAGAAGGGAGAGAAATAAAGAATCATCAGACTGTGTTTATAATAACTTAACAAGAAAGTTAAGTTAGACTGTTAGATAATAAGCTACCCTTGAACCTTTGGTAACCACAAATCTAAAGCCACCAATGGCAATAAGTACATATCTATCGATAATCACCCTAAATGTAAATGGACTGAATGCACCAATGAAAAGACACAGAGTAATAGAATGGATAAAAAAGCAAGACCCATCTGTATGCTGCTTACAAGAGACTCACCTCAAACCCAAAGATATACACAGACTAAAGGTGAAGGGATGGAAAAAGGTATTTCATGCAAACAACAAGAAAAAAAGTAAGTGTCAAAGTACTTGTATCAAACAAAATAGACTTCAAAACAAAAAAAGTAGCAAGAGATTACGAAGAACATTACATAATGATAAAGAGGTGAGTCCAACAAGAGGATATAACCATTTTAAATATATATGCACCTAACACAGGAGTGCTGACATATGTGAAACAAATACTAACAGAATTAAAGGAGGAAATAGAAAGCAATGCATTCATTTTAGGAGAGTTCAACACACCACTCACTACAAAGGACAGATCAACCAGACAGAAAATATGTAAAGACACAGAGGCACTGAACAACACACTAGAACAGATGGACCTAACAGACATCTACAGAACTCCACATCCAAAAGCAGCAGGATACACATTCTTCTCAAAGTGCACATGGAACATTTTCCAGAATAGACCACATACTAGGCCACAAAAAGACCCTCAGTAAATTAAAAAATATTGAAATTCTACCAACCAACTTCTCAGATCACAAAGGTATAAAGCTAGAAATAATTGTACAAAGAAAACAAAAGGGCTCACAAATACATGGAGACTTAACAACATGCTCCTAAATAATCAATGGATAAATGACCAAATTAAAACAGAGATCAAACAATACATGGAAACTAATGACAACAATAACACAAAACTGCAACTTCTGGGGGATGCAGCAAAGGCAGATCTAAAAGGAAAGAATATTGCAATCTAGGCCTATTTAAAGAAGAAACAACAATCCCAAATGAATAGTCTAAAGACACAATTACTGAAATTTGAAAAAGGAGAACAAATGGGGCCCAAAGTCACCAGAAGGAGGGACGTAATAAAGATCAGAGAAAAAATAAATAAAATTGAGAAGAATAAAACAATAGAAAAAAATCAATGAAACCAAGAGCTGGTTCTTTGAAAAAATAAACAAAATAGATAAACCCCTAGCCAGACTCATTAAGAGAAAAAGAGAATCTACACACATAAACAGAATCAGAAATGAGAAAGGAAAAATAACGACGGACCCCACAGAAATACAAAGAATTACAAGAGAATATTATGAGAATCTATATGCTAACAAGCTGGAAAACATAGAAGAAATGGACAACTTCTTAGAAAAATACAACCTTCCAAGACTGACCAAGCAAGAAACAGAAAAACTAAACAGACCGATTACCAGCAAAGAAATTGGATCGGTAATCAAAAAACTACCCAAGAACAAAACCCTTGGGCCAGATCGATTCACCTCTGAATTCTACCAGACATATAGAGAAGAAATAAAACCCATTCTCCTTAAAGTTTTCCAAAAAATAGAAGAGGAGGGAATACTTCCAAACTCATTCTATGAAGCCAGCACCACTGTAATACCAAAACCGGGCAAAGACCTCACCAAAAAAGAAAATTACAGACCAATATCCCTGATGAACGTAGATGCAAAATACTCAACAAAATATTAGCAAACCGAATTCAAAAATACATCAAGAGAATCATACACCATGATCAAGTAGGATTCATCCCAGGGGTGCAAGGATGATACAACATTCGAAAATCCATCAACATCATCCACCACATCAACAAAAAGAAGAACAAAAACCACACGATCATCTCCATAGATGCTGAAAAACCATTTGACAAAATTCAGCATCCATTCCTGATTAAAACTCTCAACAAAATGGGTATAGAGGGCAAGTACCTCAACATCATAAAGGCTATATATGACAAACCACAGCTAACATCATACTTAACAGCGAGAAGCTGAAAGCTTTTCATCTAAGATCGGGAACAAGACAGGGATGCCCAGTCTCTCCACTGTTATTCAACATAGTACTGGAGGTCCTAGCCACAGCAATCAGACAAAACAAAGACATACAAGGCATGCAGATAGGTAAAGAAGAAGTCAAATTGTCACTATTTGCAGATGACATGATATTGTACATAAAAAACCCTGAAGACTCCACTCCAAGTCTTCTAGCAGTAATACCTGAATTCAGCAAAGTTGCAGGGTACAAAATTAACACACAGAAATCTGTTGCTTTCCTATACACTAACGATGAGCTACAGAAAAGAGAAATCAGAAAAACAGTTCCATTCACAACTGCATCCAAAATAGTAAAATACCTAGGAATAAACCTAATGAAGGAAGTGAAAGACCTATACCCTGAAAACTACAAGACACTCCTAAGAGAAATTAAAGAGGACACTAACAAATGGAAATTCATCCCATGCTCTTGGCTAGGAAGAATAAATAATTGTCAAAATGGCTATACTACCTAAAGCAATCTACAGATTCAATGCAATCCCTATCAGAAACCAATAGCATTCTTCAATGAACTGGAACAAATAATTCTAAAATTCATATGGAACCACAAAAGACCCCGAATAGCCAAAACAATCCTGAGAAGGAAGAATAAAACGGGGGAAATAAGGCTCCCTGACTTCAAGCTCTACTACAAAGCCACAATAATTAAGACAATTTGGTATTGGCACAAAAACAGACCCACAGACCAGTGGAACACAATAGAAAATCCAGACATTAACCCAAACATATATGGTCAATTAATATATGATAAAGGAGCCTTGGATATACAATGGGGAGATGACAACCTCTTCAGCACCTGGTGTTGGCAAAACTGGGCAGCTACATGTAAGAGAATGAAACTGGACTACTGTCTAACCCCATACACAAAAGGAAACTCAAAATGGATCAAGGACCTGAATGTAAGTCATGAAACCATAAAACCCTTAGAAAAAAACATAGGCAAAAAGCTCTTGGACATAAACAAGAGCAACTTCTTCATGAACATATCTCCCCAGGCAAGAGAAACAAAAGCAAAAATGAACAAGCGGGACTGTATCAAGCTGAAAAGCTTCTGCACTGCAAAGGACACCATCAGTAGGACAAAAAGACCTCCTATAGTTTGGGAGAATATATTCATAAATGACGCGTCAGATAAGGGGTTGACATCCAAAATATATAAAGAACTCATGCACCTCAACAAACAAAAAGTAAATAATCCAATTAAATGGGCAGAGGATATGAATAGATACTTCTCCAAAGAAGAAATTCAGGTGGCCAACAGGCCCATGAAAAGATGCTCCACATCGCTAATCATTAGAGAAATTCAAATTAAAACTACAATGAGATACCACCTCACACCAGTAAGGATGGCCAACATCCAAAACACAGACAACAACAAATGTTGGCAAGGATGTGAAGAATGGGGAACCCTCCTACACTGCTGGTGGGACTGCAAATTAGTTCAACCATTGTGGAAAGCAGTATGGAGGTTCCTCAAAAAACTCAAAATAGAAATACCATTTGACCCAGGAATTCCACTCCTAGGAATTTACCCTAAGAATGCAGGAGTCCAGTTTGAAAAAGACAGATGCACCCCTATGTTTATTGCAGCACTATTTACAATAGCCAAGAAATGAAAGCAACCTAAGTGTCCATCAGTAAATGAATTGATAAAGAAGATGTGGTATATATACACAATGGAATATTATTCAGCCATAAGAAGAAAACAAATCCTACCATTTGCAACAACATGGATGGAGCTAGAGGGTATTATGCTCAGTGAAATAAGCCAAGCCGAAAAAGACAAGTATCAAATGATTTCACTCATATGTGGAGCATAAGAGCAAAGAAGAAAGAACAAAACAGCAGCAGACTCACAGAACCCAAGAATGGACTAACAGTTACTAAAGGGAAAGGGACTGGGGAGGATGGGTGGGAAGGGAGGGACAAGGGGGAAAAAGGGGCATTATGATTAGCAGACACAATGTTGGGGTGGCAAGGGGAGGGCTGTACAACTCAGAGAAGACAAGTAGTGATTCTACAGCATCTCACTATGCTTATGGACAGTGACTGTAATGGGATTGGTGCGGGGGACCTGATGAAGTGGGTAATTTAATAACCATAATGTTGCACATGCAATTGTAGATTAATGATACCCCCCCAAAAAATGTTAAGTAACTTGCCCACATCACACAAATGGTATGTGAAAGAACTTGAAAAGAAATGAGACCCGTACCCAATCATTCTGACTGCAAAGCTCACACTCTTAACCACCACACTAATAATTAGAACCAAACAAAATATCTAGTACTTCTTTTCAAGGTAAAATTTTTCAAATGTTTATTTTTTGCGGTGGCAGAGGAAGATTATTTTTTCAAAGACCTACTTATATTGAGGAAATAATTAAATATAAAATCTGTCATCCCAGTGAGTCCTCTTCACATAAAAAAAAAGAAAAAAGAAACAGTTTTATTACTGAATTAAACATTCAGCCAGACTATTATGTCCATTACAGGAAAACTGCTACAAAGATTGCAAAGACAGAAAGAAATCTCACTTTTTTATATAGCCAGGCAGATAAAACATTTTACATATATGTGAATTGTCTTTATCCAAAAGAAAAATAAAACGTCTTATATCTTTACGTCAGGCAGTTAAGTTACAACTTAGAGGCAGGGGCCTAGGCTACACTCCAGCAAAGACAGGGAGATGAGGCACCTACTTGATGTCCATGTTTCACAGAGATGATTCCAGGGCATACAAGTTGCATTGTTCACATGTGGTTTTTCCTAGGTAGAAGGAGTTAGAATAGCGGTAGTAGTCTAGCCTTCAGGAAGGGGAGAAGCTTTGCTAGTACATAAGTAACTGCCCTTTCAGCTTCATTTTAAGAAAATTTAAGATGAGAAACTGCACCCAGGGTTCCCTCCCTGACCCCTCAAGCATTAGGTAGACTCCCAAGTTGGAAGCAGTTTGCACTTCCTCCCTCTCCTGTGTTAACCTAGCTTGTTTGGGCAGGAGCTCCACTTCCATCTTTATAGTTTTGGCATTCTCAAGACATTTCTGCTTTATTGTCTGTACATTTTTAATATGCCCCAAGTCAACCTCTAGGCATACTTGAGCTAACTTACCTCTCAAGAAACCAATGATTGTTAGTTCTATAGTTACAAAGGTGCATCAGTATGACATAGGTTACTAAAGCTACTTTTCTCCTGAGCTGTTATTTTTACGTGTGTTTTTCAGAATACAGAGCTTTTCATGAGTACTTTTGGTCCTTGAACAACATGGGTTTGAACTGTGCAAGTCCACTTATACACATATTTTTCAATAAGTTCACTGGAAATTTTTTTGGAGATTTGCAACAGTTTGAAAAAACTTATACATAAACCTTGTAGGAATATCAAAAAAAAATTAAGAAAAAGTTAGGTTTGTCATAAATGCATAAAATATATGTAGATGAGAGTCTATTTTATCATTTACTACCATAAAATATACAGAAATCTATTATGAAAAGTTGAAATTTATCAAAAGTTATACAACACAAATCATACAGGGTGCCCTTCACAGTGGAGAGAAATGTAAACAAATGTACAGATGCAGTATTAAATCACTGCATAAAATTACTTGTACATGCTGTGATCCTGTAATCATTTCATAGCCATCTTCTGTTGCTCTTGCTGAGCTCAAGTGTTTTGAATATCTACTTAAAAAGTTGTATGATGTTAATCATCTCTTCATGAGCAGGGTGCCGGATACTCTGTGCAGTAAGTTGCATGTCATGGTAAAACATGATCTCTGTGTATCTTGCATATTTTTCATCGTGTTTAGTGCAATACCATAAACCTTGACTAACACCATGGGACCCATATGATGTGCCGCTAGTGATGCTGGGAGCGCTCCCAAGAAGCAGAGAAAAGTCATGGCGTTAGAAGAAAAAGTTGAATTGTTTGATATGGTATGAAAGTTTTAGAAAGAGGTTTTTTGCTTTAAAAATGTTAACAGGAGAACCATCTTCTGCCGATCAAGAGGCAGCAGGCAAGTTTCCAGATGCTATTAAGAAAATCTTTGAGGAGAAACGATATCTCCCTGAACAGGTTTTTAATGCAGACAAAAGCGCCTTATTCTGGAAAAAAAAGTATGCCACTGAGGACAGTTATTAGTAAGGAATCTAAGTGAGCACCAAGATTTAAGGCAGAAAGGGATAGGCTAACTCTACTCTTTTGTGCAAATGCAGTTGGACTTATGATCGGGACTGTCCTTATCAAGAAAGCAGCTAACCTCCAAGCCTTAAAGGGAAAAGATAAACACCAGCTGCCAGTCTTTTGGTTATACAAGAAGACCTGGACAATGAGAACCCTTTTTCTGGATTGGTTCTGTTGATACTTGTACCTGAAGTCAGGAAGTACCTTGCCAGTAAGGGACTACCTTTTAAAGTTCTTTTAAATTGGACAATGCCTCTGGCCATCCAGAACCCCATGAGTTTAACACCGAAGGTCTGCTTTCCCCTCAAAACAATGTCTTTAATTCAGCCTCTAGATCAGAGGGTGTAAGGACCTTTAAGGCTTATTACACATGGTGCTCTATGGAAAGGATTGTAAACGCTGTGAAGGAGAAACCTGAGAAACATGAAAGTCTGGAAGGATTATACCACTGAAGATGTCATTGTTGTTACAGAAAAAGCTGTGAAAGCCATCAAGCCAAAACAATAATTTCCTGCTGGAGAAAACTGTCCAGATGTTGTACATGACTTCACAGGCTTTATGACAGAGCCAATTAAGGAAATCATGAAAGAAATTGTGGATATGGCAAAAAAAAAGTCAGGAGTGAAGGGTTTTAAGATATGGTTCTTGGGGAAATTCAAGAGCTTATAGACATCACACCAGAGGAATTAACAGATGACTTGAGATGAGTGCTTCCAAGCCAGTGCCAGATGAGTAGGAGGACAATGTAGAGGAAGCAGTGCCAGAAGACAAACTGATATTAGACAGTCTGGCTGAAGGGTTCCTATTATTCAAGAATACTTTTCACTTCTTTTACAACATGGATCCTTTTATGGTATGGACACTGAAACTAAAGCAAGTGGTGGAAGAAAGATTGGTGCCATATAGAAACACTTTGAGAGAAATGAAAAGTAAAAAGAAATTACAATGCAATTCTGTAAAGTTACACTGAGTGTGCCTGCCTCTCCTGCCTCCCCTTCCACCTCTTTTACCTCTTCCATGTCTGCCACCCCTGAGAGCAGGACCAGCCCATCCTCTTCCTCTGAGGCCTACTCAGTGTGAAGACAATGAAGATGAAGCCCTTTATGGAGAAGACATTTATAATGATCCACTTGCTCTCAAGGAATAGTAAATCATCATTATGCAGAATGGTTAATAAACTTATCTGTTGTATATGTATGTGAGTCTCTTAGTGTGAAAATCTAATAACTGTATGATAAGAGCTGTATGAGGTGTTTTTGTGTCATCATCACCTACATATTCATCATGTAAAACATATCATATGCCAGGCTTGTATAGAAGTCGATAGCCTATCCTTACATAGGCATAAGGTGAGTGATATTTAATATAAAATTAATGTGTTCTTTTGCTCTTTTATAATTTTTCTTTCAAAGGATTACATTATCATTCATTATGCCTGCCTCTCTTTATTGAAGAAACTATCAGTCTGCCATTACAGGTAGTCGGTTTTTTTTAAGTAACAATGTTTCTAATACTGTATGATGAATATGACTATAATACATCATTAGTATATAGGCTAGGCTGTTGTAAAGCAATTGTATTGATTAGGCTACCATAAAAGTTATATTACTACTGCTTCTTTATCAATGCATGAATTGTTATACCTGTAAACAAATGTGAATTTCTTTTCACATTATCTTTTCATTTTCAATGTTGTATTAGTAATATGTATAACATCTACAGTGTTTTGTATCATATAAGAATATGTAGATACTGACAGATGACTCATCTTGTGAACAGATGATGCAAACTTACAGTATAGATACACAGTACCATAAATGTATTTTCTCTTCCTTAAGGTTTTCTTAATAACCATTCTCTTTTTTCTAGCTTACTTTATTATAAGAATATAGCATATCATACATATACAAAATGTGTCTTAATCACTTTTATGTTATTGGTAAGGCTTCTAGCCAACAGTTGGCTATTAGTAATTAAGTTTTTGGGGAATCAAAAGTTATACATGGATTTTTGACTGCCTGGGGTTGGTGCCCTAGCCCCCCACATTGTTTAGGGGCCAACTGTATTATGCTATTGCAGATATTTACTGTGAGACTGGGTGAACCAAAAGTTAATTTCCTATGAGTCCCTAGCTTTTACTATTTCTTATGTAAATATAGAAAAACAATGGGATTAAATAAATTTATACATATAAATTGCCTAAAAGAGTTCCTGCATAGAGAAGGTTCTCAATAAGTACTAATTATCAGCATTACCAGGTTCTTATTATATGTTAGTTATCTCATTATTAAATGAGATCATATCTTTATTCACCTAGTTAATTGAATTACATTTCATTCCCCAGAGTCACTGTAACTAATGCATGCAATTATATATTTAGGTTACTGTTCTGACAGCTAAAATGTTTAATATCCATAATGTAGTATTTACTAATCAAATTTGAAAGAAGTTAAACATTTTCACCTAAGTGAAAGGTTAACTAACATTTAAATTAAAATATATCAGTTTACTTGTATTCCACTAGAGAGCATATTGGCATTTCTGTCCCTTTTGCATTCTAGATAATATGTTCTTGGACTGCCTTCAGGCAAAACTGTTAAGTATGTGAATATGGAAATAGGAAAGCAAGTGGAAAATGGATTGCGAGGTCTTTGTGTCTAGAGAAAGGAGGAAGGAGACTGACTCTTTATCTAGAGTTAATTCCATTTATTATGTTGCTTTTGGCATACACTCATTGGAGAGTGAAGTAAAGCAATTGAGTGAAGATCAAGGGCAATACATATGACCCATAGTAGATAATTGTAGGGTAGTAGTGAGAGATAAGGTAAGAAAGGACTCAGAAGGAATATTCGGTTAGGACTAACAGCATGGAGATGTATAAATGCTAACCCAAGGAGATGAGATTTAGTTCACAAAGCAGTGGAAGTCCATTACTTTTTTTTTTCATTAAGGTATTATTGATATACACTCTTATGAAGGTTTCACATGAAAAAACAATGTGGTTACTACATATGCCCATATTATCAAGTCCCCACTCATACCCCAATTCAGTCACTCTCCATCAGTGTAGTAAGATGACACAGATTCACTGTTTGCCTTCTCTGTGCTACACTGTTTTCCCCATGATTCCCCACACTGTGTGTACTAAACATAATACCCCACAATCCCTTTCTCCCACCCTCCCCACCCACCCTCCCACACCCCTCCCCTTTGGTAACCACTAGTTCCTTCTTGGAGTCTCTGAGTCTGCTGCTATTTTGTTCCTTCAGTTTTGCTTCGTTGTTATACTCCACAAATGAGGGAAATCATTTGGCACTTGTCTTTCTCCGCCTGGCTTATTTCACTGAGCATAATATCCTCCAGCTCCATCCTTGTTGTTGCAAATGGCAGGATTTGTTTCCTTCTTATGGCTGAATTGTATTCCATTGTGTATATGTACCACATCTTCTTTATCCATTCATCTACTGATGGACGCTTAGGTTGCTTCCATATCTTGGCTATTGTAAAAAGTGCTGCAGTAAACATAGGGGTACATATGTCTTTTTGAATCTGAGAAGTTGTAATCTTTGGGTAAATTCCAAGGAGTGGGATTCCAGGGTCAAATGGTATTTCTATTTTTAGTTTTTTGAGGAACCTCCATATTGCTTTCCACAATGGTTGAACAAGCTTACATTCCCACCAGCAGTGTAGGAGGGTTCCCCTTTCTCCACATCCTCGCCAACATTTGTTCTTAGTCTTTTGGATGGTGGCCATCCTTACTGGTGTGAGGTGGTATCTCATTGTGGTTTTAATTTGAATTTCCCTGATGATTAGTGATGTGGAGCATCTTTTCATGTGTCTGTTGGCCATCTGAATTTCTTCTTTGGAGAACTGTCTCTTCATATCCTCTGCCCATTTTTTAATTGGGTTATTTGCTTTTTGGGTGTAGAGGTGTGTAAGGTCTTTATATATTTTGGATGTTAACCCCTTGTTGGATATGTCATTTACGAATATATTCTCCCATACTGTAGGATGCCTTTGATGGTGTCCTTTGATGTACAGAAACTTTTTAGTTTGATGTAGTCCCATGAGTTCATTTTTGCTTTTGTTTCCCTTGCTCAAGGAGATGCATTCAGGAAGAGGTCACTCATGCTTATATTCAGGAGATTTTTGCCTATGTTGTCTTCTAAGAGTTTTATGGTTTCATGACTTACATTCAGGTCCTTGATCCATTTCAAGTTTACTTTTGTGTATGGGGTTAAACAATTGCTTGTTTTTTAGCAGGCAAATCACATGATGGAATATTGATATTCTGTTTTACAAACAAACTGGTCAAGCTCATTAATGAGTCATGGAATTAGTTTGATGGGTCAGGTTCCACAGGAAACTGATAAGCATATTCAAATTTAAAATGGTTAACATGAAGTGGATTTAATAAAAGACTACTTTTTTCAAAGGTATGGTGGGTAACAGGAATCTCTACGAAACCCAATTACAAAGATATTTGGAGAAGGGCATGGGTCTTCTACTGGGTGGATACACTTATATGTAGTTAGGTTTCTGGTTAAAGAGAGTTGCCCCAGAGCTCTAGTAGCCATCTGGGACAATGGTCTCTTGGGTTTCCGCCTCATCTTTACTGGCCCGGGCATCACTGCCATCTGTTCTTTGGCACAAGTGGAGTATGAAGAAGAAAGGACCATACCTTCTAGCTGTTGCTGCTACAATGCTCAAACCAATTGCCCTGCCCACTGCTTCTTGCTCCCCTTACCTGTGGCCTCCAAGCTTGAAGTACCACGGACGTTGTTTCCATCTTTTGCTGTAGTTCCTTCCTATTTTATTTTTTGCAAGTGTTGGGAGGTGGTTAGAACTTTTTCTTCTGTCTCATCCCTTCTGTTTTCAGGGATTGCTTCTAAATTTTTGGTCTATTGAGAGGACTTTGTTACTTTCCAGTGACTATGGTTTGCAATTAAAAAAAATTTTTATATATGCACGAATGCATGTATACACATGTACACACACGTATATATTTGAAATGACATAAAGGTGTTGGGAGGGTAGCTGCATCATTGGCTCAGTTTGTCATCTTAATTCAGTGTCTATAAAAACATTTTGTATTATCTTGATGTTTTTCCCCTTTAGATTACAAGATCTTATCAGTCCAAAAAAGGTTGAGGATACAGAGAAAAAAGATGAACCCAGCAAAGATAACCAGCGGCAGGCCGTAACTGACCAGAGATACTTTCAGGTATTGAACAGCTGGCAAAGAGATGTGTGTGTGTAGCAGACCTTTTTTTGGTTGCAGTGATAAACCACCATTCGGTGAGGAATGCTCGTGTCCTGTATTTGTGTCAGGCCTGTCCTGTCTGCCCTGACACACACACATTTTAGGTACCTTGGCTTAGAATTTGTCTTACCCCTTAAAAGAGACTTATGGCCTAGTTCCAAGCAAGGTAGTATAAAACTGGTAAGATTTTCAAAAGGTTTATTACCCTTTTTCCTATTCTTCCCCCAAAGATGTTTCCTTTTAATTTAGTTCTTGTTGCTGTTGTTGGTATTCTTACTTATTATTATTATATAAGTAAATTCATTTTCCTAAGGTCATTGTCTGGTTTTGTTTTTTATTTAGCTATTTAGTTCATCTGAAATTTAATTTTTTATGTAGTGTGAGGTAGAGATCTAACCTTGTTGGTTTAACAGAACATTTATTGGAAAAATGAGCAAGCAGTTAAGCCTGGTAGTTTCCTGATTGAACTGTGCCTGCACTCATATTTTATTGGGTCCACACCAGGTGTTTTAAACTGAATTAATTACAAATATTTTTTAAATTAAAAGATTCTAATTCAGTTCTTATTTCTAGCTTCTCTTAAAAAGCAAGAGAACCTGGCAACAAATTCCTGCATAGTCATTATCAGAGTAGAACTATGCCTTTTCCTGTCACATACGGGCATCTGCTTGTCATAGCCACAGTCCCCACCCATCCTAACTTCATCCACTGATGCTCTTACCTGGCTTCTGTAGGCAGTTGAGTTTGCAATTTCTGCTAGACCATTTTCTACTTTATCGAAATGAAACCTTTATCATATACCATATTGTCTTATTTGCATAGGTTTGTTTCTAGGCTTTCTAGTCTGTTCCATTTCTATACTATTTTCATGTTCTTTTAATTTCTGTAGTTTTATAGTAGGTGTTGATATCTTTTAGTGTATTTTTTTAATTAAGGTATCACTGATATACGATCTTATAAAGGTTTCACACAAGCAACATTGTGGTTATTACATTCACTTGTATTATCAAGTCCCCCCCACACCCCATTGCAGTCACTGTCCATCAATGTAGTAAGATGCTATAGAGTCACTACTTGTCTTATCTGTGCTATACTGCCTTCCTTGTGACCCCCTTACATTATGTGTGCTGATCATAATACCTCTTAATCCCCCTCTCCCTCCCTCCCTACCCCTACCACCCCCTTCCCTTTGGTAACTGCTAGTCCCTTCTGGGAGTCTGGGAGTCCGCTGTTGTTATGTTTCTTCAGTTTTGCTTTGTTCTTATACTCTACAAATGAAGGAAATCATGTGGTACTTGTCTTTCTCCACCTGGCTTATTTCAATGAGCATAATACCCTCTAGCTCCATCCATGTTGTTGCAAATATTAGGATTTGTTTCTTCTTATGGCTGAATAATATTCCATTGTGTATATGTACCACATCTTCTTTATCCATTCATCTGCTGATGGACACTTACGTTGCTTCCATATCTTGACTATTGTAAATAGTGCTGTGATAAACATACGAATGCATATGTCTTTTTGAATCTGGGATCTTGTTTTCTTCAGGTAAATTCCTGGGAGTGGAATTCCTGGGTCAAATGGTATTTCTATTTTTAGTTTTTTGAGGAACCTCCATATTGCTTTCCACAACGGTTGATTCCACAGATCAGTGGAATTGCCTTTTAAAGACTTATAGTGCCAGCTAGGTGGCAGTACCTTGCAGGGCAGGGGCAAGGTTTTCCAGAAGGCTATAATGTTCTGAATCAGCGTCCAGTATATGATTCTGTTTCTCCCATAGCCAGAATTCATGACTTCAGGAATCAAAGGGTAGAAATGGCTCCTTTCTGAGACTTTCTTATGCTTTACAGGCTTAGAGGTCTTAGTGACAGAGGGAGGAATGCCTCTATCAAGAGACACAACAATTACCTTGAACTGGAATTTAAGACTGTTTTGCTTCCTCATACCTCTGGATCAACAGGCAAAGAAGGGTGTTATGTGCTGGCTAGAGTTATTGATTTTGACTACCAAGGGGAAATTGGCTTACTGCTCTGCAGTGGAGGAAAGGAAGAGTATGTCTGGAATACAGGAGACCCCTTGGGCATTCTTAGTGTTACAGTACCTTGTGATAAAGGTCAATAGAAAACTCCTGACATTCTAATCCAAACAGAACTACTAATGGCCCATACCCTTCCTTCACAAATGAAGGTTGGGTCATTCAGCATAAAGAATTAGGACCAGCAAAGGTGCTTACTGAAGGCAAAGGTAATAAAGAATAGATTTTTGGAAGAAAATAGTGATAAATACCAGCCAAGACTGTGTGATGAGTTGCAGAAATGAGGATTGTATTTGTCATGTGTATATCCTCATTTTGTTACAGATAGGTTTGTGCATATATATATGTATGGCATATATCTTTGTTTTATTCCTGCTCTTAGTCTCTTATCACATAACAGAAGATATGTTGACTTTATATCATAGTATTTTAAGTATTGTTAACTTTATATCATAGTATTCAAGTTATGGGATATCAAGGAGAAGAGTAAACACCACTCTAGGACTTTACCTCCTATTCTGGGGAAGAGGTTAGTCTATTTTCACCGGTACACAGGATAGTTTTATAGTGGTAGGTAATACATGATCTTGTTACTGTTGTTATTTGGAGATTAAGAATGGCTTAAGGAGATGTGTATGGGTACCAAATTGACAAGGAATGGACTTGTGGTGCTTAATTTTTTTTTTAATAATTTATTTTGGTATTGTGGTGCTTAATTTTATATGTCAACTTAACTAGGCCACAGGGTGTCTGGATGTTTGGTCAAATATTGTTCTGGGTGTTTCTGGATTAGATTAACATTTGAGTTGATAGACTGGGTAAAGGAGACGGCCCTCCTTAATGTGAGTGGGCCTTACTCTCAATCATTTGAAGCCCTGAAGAGAACAGAATGCCTGCCTGACTGTCTCTGGACTAGGACATCACTTTTTTCCTTGCCTTTGAACTTGAGCTGAAACATTGGCGGTTTCTGGGGCTTGAGTCTCCTGGCATTTGAACTGAATTTATTGGCTCTCTTGGGTGTTTAGATTGGCAACTGAGGATCTTGGGACTTGTCAGCCTGCATAATTGCATGAGGCAATCCCTCATAACAAATACACATATACACACATACATGCACGCACACACATTCTTGTTGGTTGTTTCTCTGAAGAACCCTAATACACTGTTACTTATTTATATTCTTTTAATTTCCTCTGTGTTTCAACACTTTTATGAAAAATTGGGAAAAGTCATTCAAATCTCCACCAACACTTCAATGTTTCATTCAGTTCAAAGCTTCTACCTTATGCCTGCTTTACCTCATGTCTGATCTCTACTTCCTCAAACAAGCAGAATGGCAAGGGGATGGGATCTGTTTCTTTCTCAGTGCTCCACCTTTTCTTCTAGTCCTCTCCCATATGTGGTTTCTTCATGCTTGGCAGGGAGGGTGGAAGTTGAGTAAGACTAGGTAGAAGGGTAGTATCTTCCTTGACTGGTGCTGCCGCACTCTAGCAGTGGTGCCTGTTGTGTGGCTGAGGCCAAGTACCGTCTGCTTCTCTCCTTCACGGAATGCTTGTGTGTGCAAGTATGGAGTTGTTATGCTTGTGTGCAAGTATGGAGTTATTTCCTCCCCACCAACTAGGGACTTTGGCACTGTGCCATTCACTCTGTAGGCAGTGCATTTTCCAGCTGAATCCTTCTTCTCCTCCTATTCAAGTGATACTCCCCCGGGGTCCTTCAGCTATAGGTAACTTTTTTTTATTTCATGAAAGCAAAGCTTGATTCTCTTCCAAAGTGTCCACTTGGCTACAGAGTGTATTATCAGATTAGAATGTAAAAGGGCAGGCTTCTCTTGCTGGTTCCTTTCTTTGTTCTATTCCATTTTTATCTTTATATATGTATCAGTTCATGTTTTTACTATGTAACAAACCCTCCTAAAACATAGTGACTTAAAATAACCCTTTAATAATGATCTTGACTGGGTTCCCTTATGCACGTGCTATCCAAGTCAGCTAGATGCCTCTGCTTCTGGGAGTTGGGTGGATATTGGCTAGGGTTAGTGGGAATGACTAGGCCATGTACCTTTCATTATTTACCATCTAGCCTGGGTTTGTCCACGTGGTAGCCTTCAGAGAGAGAGCAGAAATAATCAAGGCTCCTTGAGTCTTGGGCTCTGAGCTAGCCACCCCATTACTTCCTTTTCTGTGGACCAATGCAAGGCCCAGGACCAGGCCAGATTCAAGGAGTAGAAAATAGACTCCACTCCTTGATGAGCCTTCAGTGACATCTTGCAAAGGGGAGAGGATATAGGAAAAGAAATACTTCAATAATTTTTGCAGACAGTCTACTACAAAGTGTGGATAAATACCACTAGACATACATGTAGTCCCCTTGGTCCATCCTCTCTGTCATGGAATGGGGTTGGCCTGCTGCCCTCCTGACCTTTGGGATTATGCTGGGGAGAAGAATGGAAGGTTCCTGCTCTGATAAATAATTTAAATGGAGGGATTGTTTTTTCCATTAAAATGGTATTGAAAGTGAAGTTCAAATATAACAGTGAAATACTGAAATGTGCTGTCCTACACTGAACAACGGTAGCAGCAAAACTGTCTGCACAGCAGCGTCAGATCAGTCCTCAGGGACCTGCGGCATTCTGTAGCTTTCTTCTGGGAGAAAAGAAAAACAGCACAGCATTTTTCACTCGCTAGTTCTATACATTCCTTTAAAAGACACTTGTCTTGGTGAATCCTGTCCAGTGAATTGCTAACATTTTCTTAGGCTGGTCACCATCCAGGATCAGTTTGATTACCTTTTAGTGAGACTTGCATGATGTTTCCAGGATTTCTTTTTAGAATGCTGTTGGGCTTATTATTCATTGTTCTTACTTTGAACTTCAATTTTAGCTATGAAACAATAGGAAATGCCCCTGTTAATTATCAAATTTAGTTTAAATATGAGGAGATAGAAATGGGAAAATGTGGTACTCTAGCTAAGGATGACTTGGTGATTGTTACTCTCTGTGTGGATTGCTCTTTCCTATTGAGGTCATTCGTAACCATTTTCAAATCTAAATAATTTACAAAATGCACTTTAGCTTTTTTGCGAGTCTGTCATTCTCATTAGAACTTACATGTTTATCACACTGATGAAATTGTTGTAATTCCAAAACATTGACGTGTCAGCCTTATTAAAGATCTTCTTACTGCCTAATATTAAGTCTGAAAATGATGTTACACTGTTGTATAGAGTACTCCTTTAACATATATCACTTTGACAGGACTGTGATAAACATTTCAACTAAAAACACCCTCTCTTTTTAAAGGTGCTGAGTAGCATTAATTCAGTTATTCACAATCCAAGAGCTCCAGTAATAATTTATAAACAGAGCAAAAGAAGCGCTCAACATTTTAATAAAGATCTTGTTCCAGATTGTGGATTTGAGCATCTTGTTCCTATAATAGAAATGTGGGCAGATCAACTGACTTCCCTAAAGGTAAGGGGTTGAATATTCTTTACATGCTTTGAAAATATATTGGAGTCTGTGGGCATTACAAATAGGACTAGCCTTAATTTTTTTGTTTCTTTGAACTGTAAAGCTGAAAAGGTTTAGCTTATCTAAAATTTGAATCTTGCTGCTTACATATTTATTTGGAGTACTGTCTAGTTGATGTCATTTACTATAAGCTTTGCCTCTTGTAGAGTTCTACAAACAAGACATATTTTTAGGTCCATTGCCTTGTGAAAATCTATAGTGGATGCACTTTGCACTTCTAAGGCCCTTCCCTATTCTACCTTCATCTCCCTCTTTTTGGTATCCCCACATGACAGATTTTCCCAGCCCTTACTCCTTCCTCTGCAGATGTAATGTCATCCTTCATTCCATTTTAATTGGGCATGTATTTTCCTTTGTTCATATTTTAAATTACTTTTCTTCTTTCAAAACTGAACTTGTTCCCGTCTGTGTATTCTCTAGAGCACATATTAGTCTGACAGCAGCCAGTGCTACTCTTACCCCTGCTGTCTGTCCCTGGAAGAGTAAAGCTTCTCCTTATGAAGTTACTGTGTATTCTTTATTACGTAACGTCCAAGTTTTTTTAGTTTTTCTTGAGTCAGTCACTGAAAGATGAATTGCCAAAGTCAGTACTATTTAATTTCAGATTAAGATTTTTCAGTAGCTGATACATATTTCACTGCCTCTGTTCATGAAGGTGGACAGTGTGACTCAGTAACAAAATTTGTCAACAGCAGCCTTATTGCATGAAGTGTAAGTGATGCGGAAGATGTGTAAGAACGTGTAAGCTCCCTGAGTTTGTCTTTTTTGTTCTTTAATGTGTCCCAAGGAACCTCCCAAATACATAACAAGTGCTCAATATTTGTCAAAAGAATGAAGCAGAATAACACATTCCAAGACAACAAAATGGAGAAGAGGATATGAATTTTAAAAAATTTTTAATAAAAACATACTTGTAACTGATGAAGGAATCTTCACATTCAGCCTAATTTCTCCTTTCCTTTTTATATAAGGCTCAGAGCTATAAAATAAAAAAATATTTTAACTGAGTGACAGTGTTAGATTAATATACCTGTTTTATAGGCCTGTGTTTCTCCAGTTCATATCTCAGGAGAGGGTAAAATAATTAGTGGTTAATTATGTAAATCATGGCATTTTTCCAGTCATTGCTTGCCAGGGGGTTTTCCCAACAGGAGGAAATAGTGCTAACTCCGTTTTTCTCCTTCTCAGGGGAGATGGGCTAGAAAATGCCCCAGCCTTCCCAAGAGAAGGGAAAAGACTAGACAAGAAAAGGAGGCAAAGGACAGAATCAAATAAATGGACAGTTATTATTTACTATGTTCATGGCATTGTTGGAGATATCAGAAAAGGTGAACACAAGATTCAGACTAATTGGAGAGACAAAACATACGAAAAATATGAAATAAAATTTAACCTTTCAAGACATTGTTAGAAGAAATGAGAGCCCACGATGACAGTGCCAAGTGAATGATGCAGCTGACTTGTACTCCTGACCCTAGAAAAGCTGTGCAGTGGTGGTGCCCTCATGCTACTGTATAGTTTTCCCACTAGAAGGAGACAAGGAGAGTTAACTTTATAATTAGAATATTCTGAGGACCCCCAAGAGGAATTTAGTGGCTTTGCCATCTAGACAGTGTTCCAGATACTTACCTTACACTGCAGAATCTGGATCCAAATTGAGAAACACATGAGCTACTTTGAGGCCTCCTCATATAAAAGATTTTCTATACTGTAGCAGCCTCCAAGTTTGGGACAGCTGTCTTCTCAGATTAGTTTTTTCCTAAGGTTAGGTTTTGCTTAAAAGGAGGATGGGAGAAGCATGGAGCACTATCTGCCTACTTCTTTCTGTCTTTCCCACCCAACTCGCCAGGGAAGGTGGGCTACAGACACTTGCTTTCTGAACCCTGTACACTGTTGTATGCTACAGCTTCCCCACTCTCTACTGCTCCAGAGGCCATCCATACAGAGTCAAATAACACCTGGTTATACTTCTTTCTAAATCCCACAACTGAAGAGAGATGAATTTAGGAGGCCTTCCTTCAGATTTTTCTGGATTTGTTTGACTGACTGTACTATAGTCATCCTGTCATTGCTAAGTAGAGCAGAACACCTTTTTTCTTAACCTTGTAATACTTTATTCTCAAGCAAAATTTATATTTGGTGTGCTTTTGATCATAGACGATTGCTTTAATTGCACCTTGTTGATGGGGCATTGGTTAATGAAGGTACCATTATGCCGCAACTTCTGACTTTTTTTTCTTCTTTCAAATTCTGGTGGCACTTATTCTTTAAAACATTGATTTGACACTGAATATCTTCCCTTGAATTGCTAAGATAGGTAATGCCTTCTTACTGAATGAAAGGTGAGAAATATCAATGTGTGAGGTCTGGGCATTAATTGGAGATGGTTTAATAAGTGGAGGACAAAAATAAGAAGTTGGAAAAATAACTTCCTGTACTTCTTTGTGCATTTTAGAGTTGCATAATACATGTAGCTTTTGATTACCTGAAATGTGGCTAGTGCTATAAAATACATATCAGATTTAGAAGACTTAGCATGGAAAAAGTAAAAAATACTGATTATGTATTGAAATGATATTCTGGATATATTGAGTTAAACTATGTTATTAAAGTTACTGTCACCAGTTTCTTTTTTTTATTAGGTTTCATTGATATACAATATTATGAAGGTTTTTACAACATTCAACCATATTATCAAGTCCCCTCCCACACCCCATTGCAGTCACTGTCCATCAGCATAGTAAGATGCTATAGAGTCATTACTTGTCTTCTCCATGCTATACTGTCTTCTCCGTGACGTACATTATGTGTGCTAATCATAATACCCCTTAATACCCTTCTCCCTCCCTCCCCAACCCCTTCCCTTTGGTAACCACTAGTCCCTTCTTGGAGTCTGTGAGTCTGCTGCTGTTTTGTTCCTTCAGTTTTGCTTTATTGTTATACTCGACAAATGAGGGAAATCATTTTCACCTGTTTCTTTTTATTTTCAATGTGGCTAGTAGACAATCTAAAATTTTTTTTTTTACTGAAGTATCGATATACAATCTTACACTGGTTTCAAGTATACAACACAATGGCCCAACAGGTACCCGTATTATTAAATCCTCACCTCCACTAGTGCAGTTACTATCTGTCAACATAGGAAGATGTTACAGAATCATTGACTATATTCTCTATGCTGTACTATTATGCCCATGACCAACTTACATTATGATTGAGAATTTTTGTGCCCCTTTGTCCCCCTCACTCCCCACCCACCAACCTCAACCCTTCCCCCATGGCAACCACCAGTCACTTCTCAGTGACCTGTGAGTCTGCTGCTGTAGACAATCTAAAATTACTGTGACTTAAATTTCTTTTGGATAGCATTGTTCTAAAGGGCCAAGCACTGTGCCATGCACATAGTAGATGCTCAGTAAATATTTGTTTATCAATTGGCCAGTCTTAAGAGTTCTAAATATCCGGTAGCCTTGACCCTTGTGCACAATTTAAAATAGGTAAGGCCAGCATGTCTAGGCCAAGAACACTAAGTAAGCTGTTAAGAAGATTAAGTAGAATTAATTTAGGCATCCTTTCAAATTAAATACCTGCCTGGAGATGCATGTTATAACATGGATGAATCTTGAAGACATTATCCTAAATGAAAGAAGCCAGTCCCAAAGGCCACGTATTATATGATTCCATTCTATGTGAAATGCCCAGAATAGGCAAATCCACTGAGAACATAGATTAGTATTACCAGGGGCTGGGGACAGGGGAGAATAGAGAATTACTACGAGTGGGTATGGGAATTTTTTTGGTGGGTGATGAAAATGTTCTAAAATTGGATAATGGTGATGGTTGCAATTCCCTGTTAAAGATGTTAAAACTACCGAATTGTACACTTAAAGAGGGTAAATTTTATGGTATATGAATTACATCTCAATGGACCTGTTGTAAAAAAATTCAAGGCTAAAATGTATAGGATAAATTTATTTTTTATCCATCAAAAATTTGAAATAATTACTTAAATAACATACACTAATAATAAATAACATATAATTACTTAAAACATCCAGATCCGTGATAATCAATATATGTTTTTTGTAAGGTGTATATTTATGTGGAGAAAACTAATTTAACACACTTTTTCTAAACTGATGATAAAATTTGAAAAAATATTGATGTGGTTAACATATTAAATCAGTGTGGATAATTATATTTTATTAACATTATTATGGAAGCTATGTTTAAAATCAATAATACCATGTTGTTTCTTTTGTTATGAAGGATTTATATAAGTCCTTGAAAATACTGTCTGCAGAACTGGTGCCTTGGCATAATTTAAGGAAACAGGATGAAAATGAAGGTATCAAAGTTGAGGATCTTTTATTTATAGTAGACATCATGTTAGAAGAAGTTGAAAATAAGGAAAAGGTAATATTTAATACTTACATAAATGTTCACATTTTAACATAATCTTTGCTTAAAAACTGATAATGAAATGGATATTGATATTTGTTCTGCTAGGACTCTGTTTCTCTTTTTTTTAAGTTTTTATTAAATGTTTGGGATTATTTTAAGATACGATCTTTCTTTTTTTCCCTCTCTTTTGCCAGGATAACAATATGCCAAACTTCCGAACTCTGCAAGCTATTGTTTCTCATTTCCAAAAATTATTTGATGTGCCTTCTTTAAATGGAGTGTATCCCCGAATGAATGAAGTTTACACTAGGCTTGGAGAAGTGAACAATGCTGTGAGAAACCTCCAAGAACTCTTAGGATTAGGTGATGACCCTTTGTCATTTTTGGCCCCCACTTAAGAATTATTCCTAATAAATCAACAAAAAGTAGGTAAATTTTAAGTAAAAGAATTGAGAATAACTGAAGGAAAGAGCACATGGTTTAATGGTTTTAAAATTTGTCTTTTAAAATATCCTGTCCTTTGATTTCTCTTTTATAGATAGATCATCATCATTGTGTGTGCTGGTGAGCACAGTTGGAAAATTGTGTAGGCTGATTAATGAGGATATGAATGCACAGGTTATGCAGGTATTGGGACCTGAAGACCTCCAAAGGTATTTATTTTAAAAGTTTGCAGAATATCATCCAGAATTCTTGGCATGATGAAATTAAAGACTTTCAAGACTTCCCAAGTTATTTACCTTTCCTGTTTGGAACAGCTTCTTTTAAGTAACTTGACATTCTAAAATAATCTCCTACCTTAGGGATAGAGAGAAAGCTAAGTATTTCAAGATAAAAATAGATTGAAGGACTTATAAGTTCATGTAAGGTGGGTCAGGACTCCAGCATTATTGCTATGGCCTGTTCCCAGGGGAAATTGCATATATGTGAGCAACTTCATGTGAGTTCAGAATATATAAACTAGTCTTTTTAGTACACTAAAATAGACCACTGAATAATTAATGATAGTATAGCTATTATTTAATTAGATTACAAATGTTAAGGATTTTTATAAAAGCTAACCATCTCTAACATAAAACCTGATGTTTTTTAAAATATTGAAACATTATAGCTCTTCTTAAAACAACCCTTCCTCCTCTCCCCCTCAATTTTATACTGCAACACAGAGGAAGGGGAACACATACATATACCACCTATTCACTTATACCAAATATATCACCTATACCACTTGTGTTCTGCAGTTTCTCCAAGAAGAACCCTTACCCTAATCCAACACTTCAGTGTTTTCATTCTTGATGATTTTAAAAGGAACATATATCTTACTATTGGTCTTCTTCTCCTTCCCACAGGTTTATTGATTACTGGAACTTATTCTTATGTTTAATGGAATACTGGATATAAAAGCCAATTATTTTTAGAAAATGTTATAAAAGCACGGTCTCCTAAGAATCCTCTAGCTAAATGGAAAGTTTCCCATGTTAGGCATGTTATGTAAATTTAACTTTGGAGCAGATGTTTACAGTGATACTAAGTTTTTTTTAGAAAAGTAATATTAGATGAATAAAGAGCTCAAAAAACAAGGATTGCAGTAAATGACTATTAAATCAGGAAATTTTTCAATTTTGAAAATGTTCTATTTTCAATTGATGAAAGAACCTTAAGTTGGAAATTCAGTATAAAACTCTGCATTTTTTTTAAAGCATTATCAAGAAATTGGAAGAACATGAGGAATTTTTCCCAGCATTTCAGGCATTCACTAGTGATCTACTTAAAATCTTAGGTAAGATTTCTATTAGTGATGGTTTAATTTCACATCTTAAGATGTCAGTGGGTTTGAAGGAAAAGTGTTACTTAGTTTCTGGATTAGTTTTACCTAGAGTGTTTGGTGGAAAATATCTAGAAACTGCTAACAGTTCTGGAAACACACTCCTAACTTGCAGTTAGACTTGGTTGGGATTAGTCTATGGAACAAAGAAACACATATCCTTTAAGGAGCTAGGGGCTGCCTTTGCTTTAAGATCTTGAAGTGAGACATGGCATTACTTTGTCTAGGCTCAAGTTTGCCTGACTCTGTCATTACCTAATGAGAAATCTTGGTAGAATTTATGATCTTGAAAAGTGTTTTTACACCCCTGCTTTTTTTTTTAAAGATAGTACCTACCTACTTGTGTTTTTCTAAATATACAAATTAAAGTTTCTTCTCAGGTGATAAGAAGTAAAATAAACATCTGTAGAAAGGCAGAGATAAATTTATAAATCTGTAGAAGGGAGATACATGTATACTCTGTCAGATTGAGAGCTTCATTAGTACTAATATCTCTTACAGAAAAATGTAATTTGATTAGGAGTCTTAGTCAAAAAAGGACCCAAGTCCAAATTTATTTTGTGTGTGATTATATATGGCTATAAAAATAATTTATCTTACTATTACACTTTATAAAGTGATTTATTCACTAATGAATTCTTTTTTTATATATATATACCTCATTTGAAAAAAGCTTTTTAAAAGACTGGCTCTTTGATATAAAAAGTTAAATTAGAAGAGAAATGAAATGAGGTTTAATAGAATATAAAGAAATGAGTAAATTAAAATTTGGTAAGAAGATGAATAAATGAAACATTTGACTAAAATGTATAGCCTAGTGAACATAAAGGAACTTTTGTGGCCTGTTTTATGTAGACTGGAAACCAGGGAGATAGTGAGCGTGTGTGCTTGAGACCTGCTCATATATTGTAAAGATCATAGCAAGGGTAAATGTAATCTGAAAGTTAAACTTAAGATAAAACAAGGAATTGCAGAAATGTGTTCCTTGTATCCCAAAGAGAATACATGGAATAGAATAATATGTTTCATGGAATAATGTAATTTTACTTGCTCTGGAGTAGCAATTAAACAGTGAGGTTCTTGTCATTAATAAACACTTTAATAGGTATACTAGTACCACTTATTTCAGAATCCTTCTATAGAAACTTCCTTTCAGATATTATGGTACTCAGCCTGGTTCACGTGGGACCATTTGCTTCAGGAAGCCAAGACTCCCTGCAGAGGAGCTCAGTATTTTTCTTACAAGTGAAATTCTGGAGTTAAATGTTATACTTAACATTGGGAAAGTTAAATCTGTTTGGCAAACATATTTTTATTATTTATAGATAAATAGATATCATATCAAGCATCTAAAACTACAGTGGTGTACTGTATACCAGATACAGAGAAGGACTTTATTTTTCTCATATAAGAGATGTGATTAGCTGTGAAAATTCTCATCTCAGCTAAGGTCCTTCTCTGTGAGGTTGATTTGTAAAGCTGATTTCTTACTTAGTGAGAAGACAGGTGTGATTTCAGAGTGGGTATCAGGAAATAACTTGATCTTGTACCCTTACGATGATGTAAGTTGTGAACCAAATTCTCTGTTGTAGATTTACTTACATTTTTTCCTTTCCTATTTCTTGATGTTTTGTAAGTAAATCCAGACAAGTATTCTGACTGCAGTTAGGAGCTTAAATAGCATAGACATGTGTTTAGGCTAAAGCAAGAACAACCAAACTTTAGCTAAACATGGAGGGGAGAGAGGTAGAATCCAAAGAATCATGTTTTATGTAAAAGGAATGAATAGAATAATCTAGAAAAAAGTGCTGAGAATCAAGACAGCCTGCTACTGGGGCTTACCTTTTAAGCAGGGCTGGAGTCTAGATAGCAAGAGGAAGAACCTTGCTTTTTCAGTGGCCAGGAGCTTTCAGACAGTGAATTCCAACTTAGGCTGGTTGGAAGAGGGTACTCTTAGGAAGAGAGGTCAAACTGAGGAAGAACCTGGCTGAGAAACACCTGAGCTGGCTTATCTGGTAAACTCTATAATACATTGCATCTGAGATTTGTACTTTGAGAAACCTCACACCCTTTATTAGGTAGATAAGTTTCATCCTAAAAGGTAGACCTAAGAGTGATCCTACTAGGGACAGCTTTCCAGGAGCACTGAGGATAGGACTGTGTTCCAAGAGAAGAAATCCCTAAGTCCTGAGATGAGGACCCAGGAGAGAAAGAACGTCTACCTGGGATTTCACCCATGTAATTATACAGATTTAAAGAAGCAATAACATATCATAAATGTGGCCAGTAGGATCTGCTAATAAGAGATCACACTGCTAATGAGATTAGTATCAGAATCAAAGGTTGCTTGTAGGTATGTGGTAGCTTTTACAAATAGATGCCCTGTAAAGCATCTGCATCTGCATCAGTGATACATTATGACCACCACTGGGGAAAGTTTTCCTCTGTGTGACAGCACTAGTGTTGTTGCCTTTGTGTTGGAGCTTCCATTGCATAGAAATTCTCAATTCATCTGAGCTTATACCATGAGATAAAGCTCTTCTATTATTCTTGTTTTTCTATTACAGAGATTGATGACTTGGATGCCATTGTACCTGCAGTAAAGAAATTAAAAATACTATCAAACTGACAGCAAATCAAATCATTTTTAATGTGTAAATTGCATTTTTAACATTTTAAGTATTTCATAGGATTGATCTTAATTTGAGACAAGGGTTATAAATGTATTTACTCTCAGGATTCAGCCCCTTCTTAGTACTGGGTCCTTCTCCATGCATATAATTTTTATAAGGTTCTTATATAAAAAAGAGTTGCTAAGTTAAAGTGGAAAGTTAACTTTAGATCCTTTCATCAATTCTTAAGGAATTCTCGAGTGCTTAAAGTTTAAGATTGTTTTAAAGTATAGTGTATGAGTGAAAGAGAAACTCAAGGAGAAATATGCAAGTAATAGAAAGGCTGTGTTTAATTTCCATGTTTAGTGACCTCTTTTGGGGAGCAAGGAATACCAATGGCTTTCTTATGTCCAGCCTTAGCAGGAAGCTGCTGCTTTCCTGGCCAGGCCATGGCACATGCTATTACGGTATCCCTCATGGCACTTGCCCCTTCACAGCAGGAAGAAACAAAAAATGTTTTATCATGTGTTAGGGTAGGAAATGAATTATGAGGTGACAGAGATAAGTAGATAGAAGTCTCATTAAAAGTATCTTTTTTTTGCAATCTTGATGTAATGTACTTTTATAAGGGCATGAGCTCGTAAATAACATTTTTTTTTGGTATCATTAATCTACAAGTACATGTGCAGCATTATGGTTACGAAACTCCCCACTTCATCAGGTCCCCCCCACCTACCCCATTACAGTCACTGTCCATCAGCGTAGTGAGATGCTATAGAATCACTACTTGTTTTCTCAGAGTTGTACAGCCCTCCCCGTGCCCCACTAACATTATGTCGGCTAATCATAATGCCCCTTTTTCCCCCTTATCCGTCCTTTCCCACCCATCCTCCCCAGTCCCTTTCCCTTTGGTAACTGTTACTCCATTCTTGGGTTCTGTGAGTCTGCTGCTGTTTTATTCTTTCAGTTTTTTTCTTTGCTCTTATGCTCCACATATGAGTGAAATCATTTGATACTTGTCTTTTTCCACTTGGCTTATTTCACTGAGCATAATACACACTAGCTCCATCCATGTTGTTGCAAATGGTAGGATTTTTTTTCTTCTTATGGCTGAATAATATTCCATTGTGCATATGTACCACATCTTCCTTATCCATTCATCTACTGATGGACACTTAGGTTGCTTCCATTTCTTGGCTATTGTAAATTGTGCTGCGATAAACATAGGGGTGCATTTGTCTTTTTCAAACTGCGCTGCTGCATTCTTAGGGTAAATTTGTAGGAGTGGGATTCCTGGGTCAAATGGTATTTCTATTTTGAGTTTTTTGAGGAACCTCCATACTGCTTTCCACAATGGTTGAACTAATTTGCATTCCCACCAGCAGTGTAGGAGGGTTCCCTTTTCTCCACATCCTCACCAACATTTGTTGTTGTTTGTCTTTTGGATGTTGGCCATCCTTACTAGTGTGAGGTGATATCTCACTGTGGTTTTAATTTGCATTTCTCTGATGATTAGTGATGTGGAGCATCTTTTCATGTGCCTGTTGGCCATCTGAATTTCTTCATTGGAGAAGTATCTGTTCATATCCTCTGCCCATTTCATAATTGGATTATTTGCTTTTTGTTTGTTGAGGTGCGTGAGTTCTTTATATATTTTGGATGTCAACCCGTTATTGGATATGTCATTTATGAATATATTCTCCCATACTGTAGGATCTCTTTTTGTTCTACTGATGGTGTCCTTTGCTGTGCAGAAGATTTTCAGCTTGATACAGTCCCACTTGATCATTTTTGCTTTTGTTTCCCTTGCCCAGGAAGATATGTTCATGAAGAAGTCGCTCATGTTTATGTCCAAGAGATTTTGCCTATGTTTTTTTCTAAGAGTTTTATAGTTTCATGACTTACATTCAGGTCTTTGATCCATTTTGAGTTTGCTTTTGTGTATGGGGTTAGACAGTAGTCCAGTTTCATTCTCTTACATGTAGCTGTCCAGTTTTGCCAACACCAGCTGCTGAAGAGGTTGTCATCTCCCCATTGTATATCCAAGGCTCCTTTATCATATATTAATTGACTGTATATATTTGGGTTAATGTCTGGATTTTCTATTCTGTTTCACTGGTCTGTGGGTCTGTTCTTGTGCCAATACCAAATTGTCTTGATTACTGTAGCTTTGTAGTAGAGCTTGAAGTCTGAGAGCGTAATTCCCCATTTTATTCTTCCTTCTCAGGATTGCTTTGGCTATTCAGGGTCTTTTGTGGTTCCATATGAATTTAAGAACTATTTGTTCCAGTTCATTGAAGAATGCTGTTGGTATTTTGAGAGGGATTGCATTGAATCTGTAGATTGCTTTAGGTAGTATAGCCATTTTGACAATATTTATTCTTCCTAGCCAAGAGCATGGGATGAATTTCCATTTGTTAGTGTCCTCTTTAATTTCTCTTAGGAGTGCCTAGTAGTTTTCAGGTATAGGTCTTTCACTTCCTTTGTTACATTTATTCCTAGGTATGTTATTCTTTTTGATGCAATTGTGAATGGAATTGTTTTTCTGATTTCTCTTTCTGTTAGTTCATCGTTAGTGTATAGGAAAGCAACAGATTTCTGTGTGTTAATTTTGTATCCTGCAACTTTGCTGAATTCAGATATTAGTTCTAGTAGTTCTGGAGTGGAGTCTTCAGGGTTTTTTATGTACAGTATCATGTCATCTGCAAATAGTGACAATTTGACTTCTTCTTTACCAATCTGGATGCCTTGTATGTCTTTGTTTTGTCTGATTGCTGTGGCTAGGACCTCCAGTACTATGTTGAATAACAGTGGAGAGAGTGGGCATCCCTGTCTTGTTCCCGATCTTAAAGAAAAGCTTTCAGCTTCTCGCTGTTAAGTATGATGTTAGCTGTGGGTTTGTCATATATGGCCTTTATGATGTTGAGGTACTTGCCCTCTATACCCATTTTGTTGAGAGTTTTAATCATGAATGGATGCTGAATTTTGTCAAATGCTTTTTCAGCATCAATGGAGATGATCATGTGGTTTTTGTTCTTCTTTTTGTTGATGTGGTGGATGATGTTGATGGATTTTCGAATGTTGTACCATCCTTGCATCCCTGGGATGAATCCCACTTGATCATGGTGTATGATCCTCTTGATGTATTTTTGAATTCGGTTTGCTAATATTTTGTTGAGTATTTTTGCATCTATGTTCATCAGGGATATTGGTCTGTAATTTTCTTTTTGGTGAGGTCTTTGCCCGGTTTTGGTATTAGAGTGATGCTGGCTTCATAGAATGAGTTTGGAAGTATTTCCCTCCTCTTCTATTTTTTGGAAAACTTTAAGGAGAATGGGTATTATTTCTTCTCTATATGTCTGGTAGAATTCAGAGGTGAATCTATCTGGCCCAGGGGTTTTGTTCTTGGTAGTTTTTTGATTACCGATTCAATTTCGTTGCTGGTGATTGGTCTGTTTAGTTTTTCTGTTTCTTGCTTGGTCAGTCTTGGAAGGTTGTATTTTTCTAAGAAGTTGTCCATTTCTTCTAGGTTTTCCAGCTTGTTAGCATATAGATTCTCATAGTATTCTCTTATAATTCTTTGTATTTCTGTGGGGTCCGTCGTGATTTTTCCTTTCTCATTTCTGATTCTGTTTATGTGTGTAGATTCTCTTTTTCTCTTAGTAAGTCTGGCTAGGGGTTTATCTATTTTGTTTATTTTTTCAAAGAACCAGCTCTTGGTTTCATTGATTGTTTTTTTTTTTCGATTGTTTTATTCTTCTCAGTTTTATTTATTTATTCTCTAATCTTTATTATATCCTTGCTTCTGGTGACTTTGGGCCTGATTTGTTCTTTTTTTTCGAATTTCAATAATTGTGCCTTTAGACTATTCATTTGGGATTGTTCTTCCTTCTTTAAATAGGCCTGGATTGCAATGTACTTTCCTCTTAGACCTGCCTTTGCTGCATCCCACAGAAGTTGCGGCTTTGTGTTTTTGTTGTCATTTGCCTCCATATATTGTTTCATCTCTGTTTTAATTTGGTCATTGACCCATTGATTATTTAGGCACGTGTTATTAAGCCTCCATGTATTTCTGAGCCTTTTTGTTTTCTTTGTACAATTTATTTCTAGGTTTATACCTTTGTGATTTGAGAAGTTGGTTGGTAGGATTTCAATATTTTTGAATTTACTGAGGCTCTTTTTGTGGCCTAGTATGTGGTCTATTCTGGAAAATGTTCTATGTGCACTTCAGAAGAATGTGTATCCTGCCGCTTTTGGGTGTAGAGTTCTGTGGATGTCTGTTAGGGCCATGTGTTCTAGTGAGTTGTTCAGTGCCTCTGTGTCTTTACTTATTTTCTTTCTTGTTGATCTGTCCTTTGGAGTGAGTGGTGTGTTGAAGTCCCCTAAAATGAATGCATTGCTTTCTATTTTCTCCTTTAATTCCGTTAGTATTTGTTTCACATATGTCGGCGCTCCTGTGTTGGTGCATATATATTTATAAATGGTTATATTCTCTTGTTGAACTGACCTCTTTACGATTATATAATGTCCTTCTTTATCTATTGCTTCTTTCTTCATTTTGAAGTCTATTTTGTCTGATACAAGTACTGCAACACCTGCTTTTTTCTCCTTGTTGTTGGCAGTGAATATCTTTTTCCATCCCTTCACCTTTAGTCTATGTATATCTTTGGGTTTGAGGTGAGTCTCGTGTAAACAGCATATAGATTGGTCTTGCGTTTTTATCCATTCTGTTACTCTGTGTCTTTTGATTGGTACATTCAGTCCATTTACATTTAGGGTGATTATCGATAGATATTTACTTATTGCCATTGGTGGCTTTAGATTTGTGGTTACCAAAGGTTCAAGGGTTGCTTCTTTACTATCTAACAGTCTAACTTAACTCTCTTGTTAAGCTATTATAAACACAGTCTGATGATTATTTCTCTCCCTTCTTATTCTTCCTCCTCCATTCTTTATATACTATGTGTTTTATTCCATACTCTTTTACATTTCCCTTGACTGTTTTTGTGAATTGATGCTTTTACTTTTTGCCTTTAGTTAGTATTTGGATGGTCTGCTTTCTTTGCTATGATTTTATTTTCTCTGGTAACATCTTTTTAACCTTAGGAGTGCTTCTATCTAGAGCAGTCCCTTTAAGATATCCTGTAGAAGTGGTTTGTGGGAGGCAAATTCCCTCAGCTTTCACTTGTCTGGGAATTGTTTAATCCCTCCCTCAAATTTAAATGATAATCATTCTGGATACAGTATTCTTGGTTCAAGGCCCTTCTGTTTCATTACGTTAAATATATCATGCCATTCTCTTCTGGCCTGTAAGGTTTCTGTTGAGAAGTCTGATGATAGCCTGATGGGTTTTCCTTTGTAGGTGATTTTTTTCCTCTCTCTGGCTGCCTTTAATACTCTGTCCTTGTCTTTGATCTTTGCCATTTTAATTATTATGTGTCTTGGTGTTGTCTTTCTTGGGTCCCTTGTGTTGGTAGATCTGTGGGCTTCCGTAGTCTGAGGAACTGTTTCCTTCCCCAGCTTGGGGAAGTTTTCAGCAATTATTTCTTCAAAGACACTTTCTATGCCTTTTTCTCTTTCTTCTTCTTCTGGTACTCCTATAATGCGAATATTGTTCCATTTGGATTGGTCACACAGTTCTCTTAATATTCTTTCATTCCTAGAGATCCTTTTATCTCTCTCTGCTTCAGCTTCTCTGTATTCCTGTTCTCTGATTTCTATTCAATTAACAGTCTCTTGCACCTCGTCCAGTCTGCTCATAAGCCTGTGGATCACTTGTCTCATTTCTGCATTGTCTTTCCTCACTTCCTCCCTTAGCTCCTGCATATTTCTCTGTAGATCCATCAGCATGGTTATGACTTTTATTCTGAATTCTTTTTCAGGAAGATTGTGTAAGTCTATCCCACCAGGCCCTCTCTCTGGGGTTGTCTGTGTGATCCTTGTCTGGACCATATTCCTCTGTCTTTTCATGGCGATAGAAGTGGTCACTGTTAGGTGCCACATGTGTCAGCTGGGAGCACAAAGTCCCTTCCTGCTTATTGTTCTCCTTGCCTTTTTCCAGGGCCTGAGCTGGCTTCCCACACAACAGGAGGCAGTCTCTGGGATAATCTCTGTGTGCAGGGTTGCCTCAGCCTAGGCTATAGCACTGCAGGGGTTTGCAGTCTCGCTGGGTACATTCTCGTCTCCTTGGTGCCTTCCAGCCCTTGTTCTGGGTTCTGGGTTCTGGTGCCCTTCCCGCTTAGCTGCGCGCCAGCTGGGAGTAGATTCTGTGAGTTTGCTCTGGGTGGGGCCGCTCCTCCGCTGTTCTGCAGCTTTTGCGGCTGACCTGGGGGGAATGAATGGCAGGCTGCTGATCTCTGTGGGAACCCTTGGTGAGGCTGCTCTGCCCAGCTGCAGGCCAGGGGGTCCAAAATTCCCCAAGACTCCCAGCCTGCTGGGCTGAGTACGCTGGGATGATTGTTTTCTGCTGTTGGGCCCTTGTCTCTTTAAGACTTTAAAAAAGCACCTGCTTTTCTTTTGTCCTGGAGAGCTGTCTGAGGGCACCTGCTTGAAGTCTCCATCCCAGATCCTCCCCTTCTGTTTCTCTAATCTCCAATACACCTCGCAATGTGTGTCTGTGCTCCTGGTGCAGATCACCAGGGCTAGTTAGTTATTTGGCGGGCCTGTGCTTCCACTCCCTCCCCACTCTGATTCTTTTCCTCCTGCCGGTGCGCTGGAGTGGGGGAGTGCTCAGGTGCCACTGGGTCACAGCTTTGTATCTTACCTGCTTCGTGAGGCACTGAATTCTCACAGATGTAGCTGTAGCCTGGCTGTTGTACTGTATCTTCTGGTCTCTCTTTTAGGAATAGTTGTATTTGTTGTATTTTCACAAATATATATGGTTTTGGGAGGAGATTTCTGCCGCCCTGCTCATGCCACCATCTTCCCAGAAGTCTTCTCCTAAATAAAATTTTTGTAAAGGATTTCCAAATGTAAGTGTCATTAGTGACTTATTTGTATTACTCATGAATAATGAGCCATATTCTCTTACAAGGCTGAGCCTTCTTTGGACAACTGGTTCACCTTTGCTGTATTTTTTTTTTTTACATGAGAGTATTTTTCTTGCTGCCTTCTACTTATTCTCTATTCTCAATATTGAGCCTGATTTTCTTAAGATAACCAGTGTTTTGCCTCATGTCTGAGTACAAGCCACTTTGGATTACCACTGCTCCCCCATATTCCCCCTTTTATAAGTAACAGGCCTAGGAATATTTTTAAGTTATTTTTGTTTGTTGTCATGTAGGAATTCCAGGAAGTAGCATGGCAGGATGGAGAGTAAGCATCCAGATCCTTGGAATTGGGACCTCAGGGAGTAGATAAGATAATACTGCATGTTCTTTCTAGATTTAAAATTCTTTGTTTAGTTGGCCTGAAATTCATTTCTAAACACTAGCCCACAATTTGTGAAAGAACAATTTGTGTCTTTGAGGGCTGTGTGGAAAAAGTATTTAGATATTCAATAATGTAAATACCCTGAGTTGATTAGATTACTCCAAGAAATTGTTAGAGACAGTTTGGAAATCTAACAATATTTGAAAGGAAGAAAAAATTATATTAATCTGAATTTTGTCAGCTAGTTTAAGAGCCTGTTGTAACTCTTAGTATAAAACAGGTTTTCAGACTTCCTCAGAGGCCTAGAAGTTTTTTGGAGGGCCACTGAGAGGGTCAGTGCCACTAGTAGGAAGAACTAAAGGCCCTCTCTATATCAGATCTACTGTTACCAAGTTTTAATTATTTAAAATATAAGTAAAAATGATTGCTTAGCTCTTGGGGTTTTTTTTGTATTTTATTAATGTATCATTTACATATAGTAGATAATACATAATTAAAGTACATAATTTGATAAATTCTGATATACATACACACCTGTGAAACCCTCACCACAATCAAAATAATATACCATGATTCCAAAAGTCTTTGCCCTTGGTAATCCCTTCCCACCCACTTCCTCGCCCAGACAGCAACTGATCTCCTTTCTGTCACTATACACTACTTTGCATTTTATGGGATTTAATATAAATGGAGTCATACAATGTTGTCCTATTTTTCGTCTTGACTTCTTTCACTCACCAAAATTATTTTGAGATTTTGCATGTTGTTGCATTTATTAACAGTTCATTCCTTTTTATTGCTTTGTAGTATTCCATTGTGTGAATATACCACAATTTGTTTATGCATTCACCTACTGATGGAAATTCAGGTTATTTCCGCTTTTTGTCTAAAAATAAAACTGCTGTAAACATTCATTTCAGGTCTTTGTTTGGACGTATACCTGATATGTAGTGTCTTAAAAGCTGTGGTTTTATGTATTGTGTCTACTTTTAGTTTTATTTTGATTTGGATATTGGTTGGTACAAAGTGGAAGGGTAAATGTGGGTTTTGTTACTCCATCCTGATTTAAAGTATAAGTTTAGAAATATTAAGCCTGAGAATATGTAGCATTTCTTAGGTTGCCTTTTTATCATTTTTTTTTATTGCATTGTAGTCAGAGAACATGGTCTTTTTGGTACTGAGTCTTTGGAATTTGTTGACTTATGACTTTCTATGAGAAGAATTTTACACATGTTCCACATGTGCTTCAAAAAAAAGGTCTAATTGTTCACTAATTGATATATAGGCTATTATGTTGTTTAAATCTTCATTTCTATCAATTTTTTTGTTTATGGGAGATACTGAAATTTCACTGTGGGTTTGCCAGATTTTGTTTTATATATTTTGAGCCTATTTATACATACTTATAAATGCATAGTTGATAATATTTTCTTGATTAGTATCTCTTTTTATTCCTACTCATGCTTTCCACCTTGAATGCAGTTTTCTCCTTTGTTAATCAACAGTTGCTGGATATTTCTTTCCTTTTCATTCATTTCACGATTTTATTATAAAATATAACGTTAAAATGGTATAAACCATAGATTTTGAGTATAATGAATTACTGATTACAAAGTGAACCCCATGCAACAATCAAGAAACAGAACCTCACCAGTGCTCCTCCCCCAAGAGGTAACCATTAGCCTGACTTATGTTAATCACTTGTTTTTTAAAATAGTTCTACCACTTTTTTGTGTATGCCTAAAGATAGTTGAGTTTTTCCTATTTTTGAACTTTATAAAATGTTAATTGTTATATATATATATATATTCTTTTTGATGTTTCTTCTTTTATTCAACATTATGTTTATACCTTTCATTCATGCTGTTGTGTGTAAATCCAGGTCATTTGTTTTCATTACTGTCTAGTTAGTATTCCTCCGTGGATATTCTGCAGTACATTGGTCAGTTCTTCTGGGGGGATTGACATTTGGGTTGTTTGTTATTTTTGTCTGTTGTGAACTGCTGCTATGAGCATTCCTGTATATGCATCCTCATTTACTACTGTACACTTTTCTTGAATCAATATTCAAGAGGTAAAATTGCTGTGTCCCAGCAGAAAACACTTTTGTATACAGCAACAGATGGTGCATACTGTACAATTAGAAGTAGTACCATTTCTATAGATAATGATGTGAATGGCACCTCTGGGATTTTACAGTGTGGTGACTTTGATGAGGAATGTGTATCTTCAGGTTTAGAAGAAAATGCCAAACTATTTTCCAAAGTGGTTGTACCAATTTATATTTCTACCATCAGTGTTTAGAGTTCCCTCTTTTCCACATCCTGACCAATTCTTGGTAAGGTTTTTTATTTTTTGCCACTGTAGTGTATAGAGCTGTTTTGTGCTTTTAATGTTTATTTCCTTGATTACTAATTAAATTAAGCATCTTTTCCTTTGTTGGCCATTTGTATTTCTTTTTTGAAGTACTTACATTTGTATTCATTGTTTCTATTGGACTGTCTTTTCTTATTGATTTGTAAGTTATTTGTATATTCTGGTCATGAGCCATTTGACAGTTATGTGTGCTGCAAATGTCATCTTCCATTCTGTGTCCTCTTTCTATTTTCCTATACCTTCTTTTTATGAACTGAAGAACCTAATTTTAAAGTAGATATCTATGGTCTTTTCCTTTATAGTTAGTGCTCTTTGTGTCTTATGAAATCTTTCTATAGTCACAAGTTTTAAAATTATTCTCCTATGTTATCTTACAACCAGATAGTTTTGCCTTTCACATTTAGTCTAACACCTGGAGTTTGATTTTTTTGAATGTGGTATGAGTAAAGGACCATTTTGTATTTTCCCTCATGGATACCCAATTTTCTCAGCACTGTTTAATGAAAAATCTGTCCTTTCCCCTCTGTTTACAGAGCTACCTCCATCATAAGTTGAATATCTATTTGTGAATAGGTCTGTTATTAGGCTTCTCATCTGTTCTTTTGGTCTACTTGTCTCTCCCTCTGCTAGTACCAAATTGTCTTCCTTATTGTAACTTTAAAATAAACCTTGGTATCCAGGTGAAGGCTTCCCACCCTTTATTTTCCTATGTACACTGAATATGCTTGTTAGGTATACACACAGTACCTACTGGGATTTTTATTGGGTTTTCATTAAATATAGGATCAGTGGGGGAGATTGGCATCTGCAATGTTGGGTCTTCCAGCCCCAAACTTGTCATAGCTTTCCATTTGGTTAGGCTTACTTTAACATTTCTTGATAAAATTTTATAATCTTACCATATGGGTTCTTGTTAGATATATTCATAGTGTTTGATCTTTTATAGATGTATGTTATCTTTTTGAAGTTTCATTTTCTGTTGTGGAAACAGAGAACTTCAATTGATTTTTTAATGTTTATTTTGTATTCATCAGTTTAGCTAAAAACTTTCTGATTAATTCTAGCAATTTATCTTTATTTTGCATTTTATGCTCATTATCATATCATCTGCATGTAATAACAGTGTTGATCAGATATACTCAATTTCTTGCCTTATTACAAAGGCTGCAAAATAGAGCCGAGCAGAAGTGGTGATAGGAAGTAGCCCTTTCTTGTTCCAATTTCAAAAGGAAATATTTTACTGTATTCAAAAGATACCATCTTTTGAATACATCTTTTAAAAATACATCTGACCATCTTTTTTTGTGTGTGTGTATTTTCTACTTATATTTTACTGTGCTTTTTTTTATTTGTGGGGAATGGTGGTTGATTTTTCTTTATTACCTTTTCTCCGCTACTGATTTGGCAGTTTTATGTTTCAGCTCTGTTGATTTTCTATTGTTAACCAATATAAAAGAATACTTTAATATTTTTACCGTATACTTAGGATCTAGTCAGGAGACAGAAATCATATTGCACAGGTAGCCAAATAGGAAAAATTTAAAAGAAGAATTGCTGACTAGTAAAAAGGTAACTGCTTAAAGGGGATAAAAGAGGATTCTAAGGGGTGCAGATAGCAACTTCGGAAGCAGATACAACCTACAGGGATAAAGAGCAGTGAGCAAGAAAGGAATTTAGGAGTTTAGATGAGTGCTTTCCACCAGGCTGAGATTTAAACCTTTGAGGAGAGGTTTGGCTGCCATAGGAACAGGCAACCCACTTGGGCAAAGAAACTTGCTAGAGGGTGCTGGCTGGTGCTGAAAACATGAAGGCTTATGGTGGCAGAGACCAAGTGTGTGAGCCAGGGGTTAACTGTGAGTGGTGCTTAGGTGGCTGAGACTAGCCCCCACAGGACAACATAGCTAGGCTAGCTGCCACGGAAAATAGAGCATCAGTAGAAGAAAGAAAAGTTCCTTCTCGCTCTGGCCTTGTAGTGTCTTTCTAGCGCCCTCTATTGGCAAAGCCTAACATCACGCCTGCTCCCCCAACAACAGGCTGAGTTTCTGGTGCTGTGGTATTTCCAGTATCAAAGCAGGGCAACGGGGGGTTGATTTGGAGCTAAGAGGTGGTAAACTAGTAACTGACACATACTTATTTATAATTTATTTAAAAAATATAAAACTGTCTTTAGTGTCCTAAATAAGGACTTGAACACTTAATTTTCCTCTGAAGCAGTCTCATGTCCCTACTTAAATGTCAGTAGTAGTATGTTAATATCACTGTATTTTTGAACCCAGTTCCTGCAGAAATTTTGGTTGCTTGTTTATATTTTTTGCACAATCAAGACTTAGTTTTACTAACATATTTTATGTGTTTCTTTGCTCATTGTTTCCCGTGTGACACTTCTGCCTTAATGTTACATTTTCCTTCTTATTGAAGTACATCTAGTGGCCTTTTTGCAGTTTGGTATTCCCATGTGTTTAATTTTGTTTTTGTTTTTGTTTTTGTTCTATAATCTTTGCCTGTGAGCTTCCCTTTAATGGCCCCTAGTGGACAGTTTTGTGATTGCTTCTTTCAGGGCTTCCTATGGTTCCAGGTTCTAAATCCGTTTCCACATTAGTTCCACGGTTTGGGGGTTTCCACACCAAGCCAATTGCGTGTAACTTCAGAACTTGTGCTCCTGTGACTTCAGAACTTGTGCTCCTGTAGGGAACATTAGCTGATTGTTGCCACCTTTGGTTGGCAACCACAGTGTTTCCTGATGACACAAAGCTTTTCAGGCTCTTTGTCCTTCACATAGTAGCCTTGCCTCCTGTCTGGTGTATGCTAAAATACTGGTCCCCTTCAATGTTTAAACTCCAACCCCCATATACTGCTGTTGAGGTCCTCTTTGGGCCATCACTAGAACTTTTACCTGTGTAACTTTTTAATCAACCATGTTTAAAATAAATTCATGCTTTAAGTAGGTTTTCTATATGTTTGGAAGGGAAAAAGACAGGTTTTCAATTATCTTGTCGGCTGTAATGATCAGTTGTTTTAGGGTTGCTAATATTCAGGATGGGTCATATGATGCATTCCCTTATACATCTCTGGTACTTTACCATTTTTAAGGTACTTGTCTATTTATGATCGACATAATGTGAACATCATGATGCCATTGTAAGGTAGACAGGACACGCATCAGTTGCTCCATTTTGTTAGGAGAATTTGTTATTCAAAATAGAAATCTCAGCAGAAACTAATTTTTTTACACATCTGCCATGTACTTAGCATAGTCTTGGATGATGGGAGTGAAAATTCAAGTAGTTTATAGTTCAATTGAAGAGTAAACAGAAACATTAAATACCAAACACAATACAAGTAGTTGATTAACATGTGACCTTAGTAGATACCTAATTAACTTTTTTTAAAAAATTAAATATGACAAGGTATAGAATCATTAAAATGAAAAATGCACATTATTGACAGTATATGTTGTAGTTGGGTGTGGAGAGGCCATTTCAGTGTTGACTAGCTTAATGGAGGAGCTGGGTTTGAGATAGGCCTTTAAGGGTGAGTAGGATTTGAGTTCACATTCAGGCAAGTCTTAAGTCAGATGGTCTGTAATTATCTGCCAAAGAAAAAATCACCACTGAGGTTCTGGTAATTTATTAGGCATGAATACCCCATTTATTTTTGGATTTGAACAATTATCCAACCAAGAGAAAGTAGTTTTGCTTTTACATGTTTACCTCTTTCTAATGTTATCCAGTCATACAGTTAAATTTCACACAAAAATGTATTTATCTTCAAATGGCTATTATTTAAATTACAGAATATACATATATACACATTTTAATATACAGTTGATAATGGTACTCATCATCAATTTCTGGGCTGTCCATCTGGAGTCAGCTCATACCTGTAAGACAGTGGGTTTGGACTTGTGTTCGTAGTGAATGTGTGTTGTGCCAGCGTCAGGACAAGTGGTCTAGGCTGGCTGCCCGGGCCTCTGTGGGACCAGGGGAATCCACCTCTCTAAGGTGGCTCATCAGGATCAAGGCTAGAACCTACAGAGGTCCTCTAGATGAGACCTCCAGGCAGTAAAGTCTTAAGTAAAGATGATAATCTGTTTCCCTCCTTGATAACCAAAGGAGCTGAAATGTACTGAAAAGGGAAGAACAACTTTGGAGAGAGAGAATATGGAGATACTGGGGCAGTGTCTTGAGTGGCAGATTAATGTGATAAAATTAAAGGAGTCACTTACCATTGTGAGAAACCCTTAATCAGATCTTCTTTTGATAAGTCAATCAGTACCTAAACAATCACAAACAGTCAGTTCATTTCCAAGCAGCTGCATTAAATGGAAACCTACTGGAACAGAATTGATCATAAAAAGGTCCTCTTTGGGTTTTGGAGTTTGGAGCAGGGACGTTTTTCCTTTGGCTTGCAGCATGGAACCTCTCCAGGACAGAACAGACACTGAAATCAGTCTTGTGAATTGCTCTTTGGAGTTAAATCACAATAATTTAGTTATGAATGTTATAGAGAGAGAACAGCTTTACCTTTCTCATTAACTGATGCATAATTTTAAGAGAACATAGTTGTCTCAACTGTAAAAATTATATCACCTACTTCATAGAAGTGGGCTTTTAAAAAGTATAAGACGGTGTTTATTAAAATACATCAACTACAAAGTATTGTACAAATGTCATTCTTTTTTTTCTCTCCTTGTCATACTCCTGAGGATTGTATTTCCTCTACTTCTGCTTTAAGTAAAATCCCATCATCACAAAAATCTTGACATGATGAGATCCAGGCTTCAGATTTACTGTATTTATCAAAACAATACTTTATACCATAGTAGATGTTAAGGTATTTGTGCAATGATGAACTTGGATAGATTTTCGAGTTTGTTAAAATAGGGTTTATCTTGTTAACTTACAAATCTATGTTCTTTAGTTTTAAGAACATTAAAAAAAAGACATAGGCACAAAACAAAAATGTCCTAATGACCTCGTTGAACTCAGTTCTGGTAACAGATGATCCCGTAAGAATTTCTGCAAGACATGGTGTGTGTGGGGTCACGGGGAAGACAGTGTAGCTCAGAGAAGACAAATAAGGACTCTGTGGCATCTTACTACACTGATGGACAGTGACTGCAATGGGATATGGGGGGGACTCAATAATAAGGGTCAGTGTAATAACCACATTGTTTTTCTTGTGAAACCTTCATAAGAGTGTATATCAATGATACCTTAAAAAACATTTTAGACAAATAAAAATTGTATAAAAAGAATTTCTGCAAGGGTTTGTTCTACCAGTGAACTCTAGTTAACATACCAAGAGGGCCAGAGTACCGAGAGTCCCTCTTGTACTTACTTTTCCTAGCTCCTTTCTTCTGTGTGAGCCAAGTGGCCTACTGTTTTTCACCGCAACATCTAGTGACCTCTTCTTTACTTCTTCCATGGGAACAAAAAATTCAAATCTTTAAGAAACAAAAAGTCAAGAAATGAGATTTATATATTTAAATAATTTTTATTGAAAATCTACAGTGTTTTATCCATTTTCCTACTTTTAAAACAGAAGGTATAAACTATTGAAAGAAGCATCTAGAACAATTTTGGCTCATAGCAGATTCCAGTGCTTCACTATTACAGAGGATTGCTTGTCCTATGTTATTCACCAACCCTGGAAGTGTCAAAGATGTTGTTTGCCTGAGAAATGCCTCAGACTGCATGCTTTGGAGTTTGCTTCCTACTTCCTTTGACTCTATCCTGGCTGTCACTCTTTCAGCTGCCCCTTCTCACTCCGAACAGTGCCTGCTCACAGGAGCACCTCAACCCCTTTCTAGTTGTTTCTTCTGACCAGGTAAGGGCTAGAATACTGAATAGTTAGGTTTGTTGGAGTTGCATGGAAAATAGTGGCTTCTTCCCTCTTATGCCTGTGAAGTAAGGCAGAGGAATCAGTATGCAAACTTTGACATGTACACATAAGAGACCTTCTAGGTTCTTCTAGGTTGTATTATTTTTAAGTCTGTTTTTATTGAGGTGTAAGTGGCAAAACATTTTATTAGTCTCAGGTACACACATAATGATTTGATATTTATATATATTGCAAAACAGTGAACACAGTAAGTCCAGTTAATCACCATACAGTCACAAAATTTTTTTGTAATGAGAATTTTCAAGATCCACCCTCCTCTACTTTCAAATATGTAATACTGTATTAACTATAGTCACCATTCTGTACATTATATTCCCGTGTTTTTTTCATTTTACAAGTGGAAATTTGTACCTTTGACCCCCTTCATCCGTTTCACCCACCCCCCCATACCCATACATCAGGCAACCACCAATCTGTTCTGTAAATCCATGAGCTTGGTATCATTTGTTTGTTGGTTGGTTTTTTTTTTTTCACATATAAGTGAGATCATATGGTAATTATCTTTTTCTGTCTTACTTATTTCATTTAGCATAATAACATCACAATCCATCCATATTGTTGCAAATGGCAAGATTTCTTTCCTTTTTATGTCCAAATAATACTGTTTTGGTGTGTGTATGTATGTATGTGTATGGCCAAATACTACTCTATTGTGTGTGTGTGTGTGTGTGTGTATGTATATACAATATTTTCTTTATTCATTCATCCAGCAGTGGACATTTAGGTTGTTTCCATGTCTTGGCTATTTTAAGTAGTGCAGAGAACATGGGTGTGGGATGTGTAATATCTTTTCAAATCAGTGTTTTCATTTTCTTCAGATAAATACCCAGAAATGGAAATGTTGGATCATGTTATTCCTATTTTTAGTTTTTTGAGGAACCTCCTTATGGTTTTCTGTAGTGGCTGTACCAGTTTACATTTCCACCAACAGATAGGGTTCCTTTTTCTCCATATCTTCACCAATACTATTTCTTTTTGATACTAGATTGTAACAGGTGTTAAATGATACCTTGTTGTGGTTTTGATTTGCATTTCCTTGATGATCGATTAGTGATGTTGAGCACCCTTTGTTGTACCTGTTGGCCACCTTTATGATGTCTTTGGAAACTATTCAGATCCTCTGTCTATTTTTTAATCTTTTTTTTCTTTTGCTATTGAGTTGTATGAGTTCGTTACATATTTTGGCATTAACCCCTTATCCAGATATCTGATTTGCAAATATTTGCTGCCATTCATTAGGTTGCCTTTTGATTTGTTGATGGTTTCCTGTGGTGTGCCAAAGTTTTTTAGTTTGATGGAGTCCTACTTGTTGGTGTTTGTTTTTGCTTTTGGTGTCAAATCCAAAAAATCATTGCCAACACCAATGTCAAAGAATTTACTGCTCATGTTTTCTTTTAGGATTTCTATGGTTTTAGATCTGATGATCAAGTCTTGAATCCACTTTGAGTTAATTTTTGTGTGTGGTGTAAGAATGTGGTCCAGCTTCATTCTTTTGCATGTGGCTGTCCATTTTTTCCAACATTATTTGCCGAAGAGGCTCCTTTCCCCATTATATAAATTGTCATAAATTAATTGACCATTGTTGTAAATGAATTGACCATATTGTGTGGGTTTATTTCTGGGCTCTTTTGTTCCATTGATCTTTGTGTCTATTTTTTATGCCAATATTTGATTTCTACAGCTTTGTAATACAGTTTGAAATCAGGAAGTGTGATGCCTCCACTTTGATCTTCTTTCTCAAGGTTGCCTTGGATCTTTCATGGTTCCATACAAATTATACGATTATTTGTTCTACTTCTGTGAAAAGTGTCATTAGAATTTTGATAGGGATTGCACTGAGTCTGTAGATTGCTTTGGGTAATAATGGACATTTTAACAATATTAATTCTTCCAATCCATAAGCATGGTATTCTCCCCATTTATCTGTGTCTTCTTGAGTTTCTTTCATAATGTCTTATAGCTTTAAATATACAGATCTTTAACCACCTTGGTTAAATTTATACTGGGGTATTTTTTTCTCTTTGGTACCATTGTAAATGGGATTGTCCTCTTTCCTTCTTTTTTTTTAACTTTTTAAAAATTGATGTATCACTGATATACAATCTCATATTGGTTTTAAATATACAATAAAGTGGTTCAGCAGTTACCCATATTATTAGATCCTTACCCCCATTAGTGTGGTTATATTCAGTCAGCAATAGAAAGTATTACAGAATCATTGAGTATATTTTCCATGCTGTACTACTATCCCCATGCCAACTTATGATTGAGAATTTCTGTGCCCCTTATGCCCCTCACCTTCCCCACTTACCCATCCCAACTCTCCCTAATGGTAACCACCAGTGACTTCTCAGTGTCTATGAATCTACTGCTGTTGTGTTCATTCTGTTTTGCCTTGTTTTTATATTCCACAAATAAGTGAAATCATATGGTATATGTCTTTCTCCACCTGGCTTATTTCACTGAGCATAATGCCCTCTAGATCCATCCGTGTTGTCACAAATGGCAGGATTTTTTTAATGGCTGAATAACATTCCACTCTATGTATGTACCATATCTTCTTTATCCATTCATCTATTGATGGGCACTTAGGTTGCTTCCGTATCTTGAGTATTGAAAATAATGTGATGAAAACACAGGGGTGCATATATTGAATCAGGAATTTTGATTTTTCAGGTAAATTCCTAGAAGTGGAATTACCGGGTTGAATGGTATTTCTATTTCTACTGTCTTGAGGAACCTCCATACTGCTTTCCACAGTAGTTATACCAATTTACATTTACACTGTCAGTATATGACCAACAGTGTAGGAGGATTCCCATTTCTCCACATCCTCACCAACACTTGTTATTTCTTGTCTTTTTGGATGGTGGACTGGTGTGAGGTGATATCTCCTTGTGGTTTTGATTCGCATTTCCCTGGTGATTAGCAATGTGGAGCATCTTTTCATGTGCCTGTTGGCCATTTGTATTTCTTCTTTGGAGAAATGTCTGTTCAAGTCCTCCACCTGTTTTTTAATGAGATTATTTGCGGTTTTTTGGTGTTGACATGTATGAGCTCTTTATACAATTTGTATGTTAAACCCTTATCAGATGAGTCATTTATGAATATATTCTCCCATACTGTAGGTTGCCTTTTTGTTCTGCTGATGGTGTCCTTTGCTGTATAGAAGCTTTTTAATTTTATGTAGTCCCACTTGTTCATTTTTTATTTTGTTTCTCTTGCCTGAGGAGATGAGATGTGTCCAGGAAAAAGCTGCTCATACTTATGTTCAAGTGATCATTGCTTATGTTTTCTCTGAGAGTTTTATGGTTTCACATCTTACATCTAGGTCTTTGATCCATTTCTAGTTTACTTTTGTATATGCAGTTAGACAGTAATCCTGTTTCATTCTCCTGCATGTAGCTGTCCAGTTTTCCCAACTCCAGTTATTGAAGAGGCTATCTTTTCTCCATTGTATATTCATGGCTTCTTTCCCAAATATTAATTGAGCATGTATACATGGGTTTATATCTGGGCTGTCAATTCTGTTCCCTTGATCTATGTGTCTGTTCTTGTGCCAGTACCATACTGTTTTAATTACCATAGCTTTGTAGAATACCTTGAAGTCAGGGAGCATAATATCCCCAGCTTTGTTCTTCTTTCTTAGGATTGCTTTTGCTATTTGGGGTCTTTTGTGGTTCCATATGAATTTTATAATTTATTCTAGCTTGTTGAAAATGCTGTTGATATTTTAATAGGGATTGCACTGAATCTGCAAATTGCTTTAGGCAGGATGGCCATTTTGACAATATTAATTCTTCCTATCCATGAGCATGGGATAGATTTAATTTACTTGTGTCTTTAACTTTTCTCATGAGTGTCTTACAATTTTCCGAGTACAGGTCTTTCACCTCCTTGGTTAGGATTATTCCTAGGTATTTTTTTCTTTTTTATGAAGTTGAAAATGGAACTGTTTTCCTGATTTCTCTTTCGGCTAGTTTGTTGTTAATACACAGAATGCAACACATTTCTGTGTATTAATTTTGTATCCTGCAATCTTGTCACCTGCAAATAGTGACAGTTTAACTTCTTCCTTACCGATTTGGATGCCTTTTATCTCTTTATCTTGTTTGATTGCTGTGGGTTGGACCTCTAGTACCTTGTTGAATAAAAGTGGTGAGAGTGGACATCCTTGTCTTGTTCCCGATCTTAGAGGAAAAGCTTTCAGCTTTTTACCATTAAGTGTGATGTTATCTGTGGGTTTGTCAGATATGGCATTTATTATGTTGAGGTATGTACCCTCTGATACCCACTTTGCTCAGAGTTTTTATCATGAATGGATGTTGAATTCTGTCAAATGATTTTTCAGCATCTATTGAGATGACCATGTGGTTTTTATCTTTCTTTTTGTTAATGTGGTGTATGATAATTGATTTTTAAAAATTGTACCATCTTTGCATCCCTGGAACAAATCCCACTGGGTCATGATGGATGATCCTTTTGGTTTATTTTTTAATTCAGTTTGCTAATATTTTGTTGAGGATTTTTGCATCTGTGTTCACCAGGGTTACTGGTCTATAATATTTTTGTGGTGTTTTTGTCTAGTTTTGGTATTAGAGTGATGTTGGTCTCATAGAATGAGTTTGGAAGTATTCCCTCCTCTTCTACTTTTTGGAATACTTTAAGAAGGATGGGTATTAGCTCTTCTTTAAATGTTTAGTAGGATTTAGCTGTAAAGCCATCTGGTCCTGGCGTTTTGTTTGTTGGGAACTTTTTGATTACCAATTGAATTTCATTGCTGGTAATTGGTCTGTTCAGATTTTCTGTTTTCCTGGGTCATCTCATAAGGTCATATTTTTTTAGGAATTTGTCCATTTCTCTTAGGTTATCCAACTTATTGGCATATAATTTTTCATAGAATTCTCTAAAAATTCTTTGTATTTCTGTGGTATTCATTGTTACTATTCCTTTTTAATTTCTGGTTTTATTTGTGGACTCTCTTTTTTTCTTGATAAGTCTGACTAGGAGTTTATCTGTTTTGTTTATTTTCTCGAAGAACCAGCTCCTGCTTTCATTGATTCTTTCTATTGTTTTATTCTTGTCTATTTTATTTATTTCTCCTCTGATCTTTATTATGTCCCTCCTTCTCACTTTGGGTTTCATTTGTTCTTCTTTTACTGGTGACTTAATTTTCAATTTAGACTGTTTATTTGAGATTGTTCTTGTTTCTGAGGTAGGCCTGTATTGCCATGTACTTCCCTCTTAGAATGACTTTTGCAGCGCCCAAAAAATTTTGGACTGTTGTATTTTTGTTTTCATTTCTCTCCATGTTTTGCTTGATTTGTTTTTAATTTGGTCACTGATCCATTGATTAGAAGCATGTTCTTTTAGCCTCCATATATTTGTACGCATTTTTGTTTTGTGTAATTTCTAGTTTCATACCATTGTGGTCTGAGAAGTTGCTTGATACAGTTTCAATCTTTTTTAATTTATTGAGGCTCTTTTATGACCTAGTATGTGATCTGTTCTGAAGAACATTCCAAGTACACTTGAGAAAAATGTGTATCCTGCTACTTTTGGGTGGACTGTTCTGTAGTACCTGTTCAGTCTCTCTGATCTAATGTATTGTTCAGAGCCTCTGTTCCCTTGTCTGGTTGATATGTTGATGTGAGTGGTATGTTAAAGTCTCCTAAAATGAATGAGTTCCATTCTCTTTTCCCCTTTCATTCTGTTAGTATTTGCTTTACATGTTTAGGTGCTCCTGTGTTTGTTGATATTTATAATGGTCATATCCTCTTGTTGGACTGGCCCCTTTATCATTATGTAATGTCCTTGTCTCTTGTTACTTTCTTTTGGAATCTATTTTGTGTAAGTACTGCTACTCCTGCTTTTCCCTCCCTATTATTTGCATGAAATATCTTTTTCCATCCCTTCACTTTTAGTCTGTGTATGGCTTTGGATCTGAATTGAGTCTCTTGTCAGCAGCATATAGATGGGTCTTGTTTCTTTATCCATTATGCCGCTCTGTGTTTTTTGATTATCAGTCCATTTACATTTAAGGTAATTATTGATAGTATGTACTTATTGCCATTTTACTGTTCTCTGGTTGTTTTTATGACTCCTCTGTTCCTTTCTTCCTCTCTTATACTCTTGTTATTTGATGGTTTTCTTTAGGGTTGATTGGATTTCTGTTTTTTTAATTTTTGTATCTATTATAGGCTTTAGTTTGTGGTTACCATAAAGTTCAAGGATAGCCATATTACTGTATAAACAATCTGCCTTAAGTTTTTGATTGCTGTTTCTCAAACACAATCTAAACGTACTGTTTTCTTCTTTTCCTTCCTCCTCCATGCTTTATGTATTAGATGTCATAATGTGCACTTTTTGTGTATGCCTTGATGGATTTAGTGTATAGTTGGCTATATCACTTTGGATTTAATTTTGTGCTGGCTTATTAAGTAATTGGTCTACTACCTTTACTCTGGGTTTATTTTCACTAGTGAAATTTATTTAGCCTTAGGAGCATTTTCATTTACAGCACTCCCTTAGCATATCCTATAATGCTGGTTTAGTGCATATAAATTCCTTGAGCCTTCGTTTATCTGAAAAATGTTTAATCTCTCCTTTAAACTTGAATGATAATCTTGCTGGGTAGAGGACTGTTGGTTGAAAGTCATTCTTTGTCCATACATTAAATATTTCATGCCACTCCCTTTTGGCCTGTAAAGTCTCTGTGAGAACTCTGCTGATAGCAGCCTGCCGAGCCTTCCTCCTGGCCTGACGGAACCGGCTCGCAAACCGGCAGTCATTGAGCTGGCATCAAGCAGTCAGAGGGAGGCCTCGCCTACGACAGCTAGAGATGCAAAGCACAGAGGCTTGCACCTGTGTGCTCGGCCCACTGGCTCTGATACAGGAGACAGGCAGGGCAGACGGGAATCAGGAAACAGCTCTTTCCTCCCCCAGGCACCATCTCTGCTGCCCTACAACCCCCAACACCACTCTAGGGGATAGGGAGCTCCAGAGACAGGAGCTTCTGGGCACTAGAGGGCACCACACAGAAATACGAAACGTCAAAAGAACATGGTTCAGGACAAAATCTCACAAACCCCAGAAAAAAGGCCAAATGAAACTGAATTCACCAATCTTCCTGAAAGAGTTGAAAATAAAAATCACAAACATGCTTATGGAGGTACAGAAAAATATTCAAGAACTCAGGAATGAATTTAAAATGGAGATTCAATCATTAAGAAATTTCATACCTGAAATGAAACATACAGTAGGGGGATTTAAAAGCAGATTAGATGTAGTAGAAGAGACGGTAAATAGAACAGAAATTAGAGAAGAGGAATACAAAGAAGCTGAGGCACAGAGAGAAAAAAGAATCTCTAAGAATTAAAGAATATTGAGAGAACTGTGTGACCAATCCAAATGGACAATATTTGCATAATAGGGATACCAGAAGAAGAAGAGAGAGAAAAAGAGATAGAAAGTGTCACTGAAGAGATAATTGCTGAAAACTTTCCCAATCTGGGGAAGGAGATAGTCTCTCAAGCCATGGAGGTGCACAGATCTCCCAGCACAAGGGACCCAAGGAAGACAACATCAAGAAATATAATAATTAAAATGGCAAAGATCAAGGATAAGGACAGACTATTAAAAGCAGCCAGAGAGAGAAAAAAGATCACATACAAAGGAAAACCCATCAGGCTATCATCAGATTTCTCAACAGAAACCTTACAGGCCAGAAGGGAGTGCCATGATATATTTAATGCAATGGAGCAGAAAGGCCATGAACCAAGAATACTCTACCTGTCAAGGTTATCATTTAAATTTGAAGGAGGGATTGAACAATTTTCAGATAAGCAAAAGCTGAGAGAATTTACCTCCCACAAACCACCTCTACAGTGCATTTTGGAGGGACTCCTATAAGTGGAAATATTCCTGAGGCTAAACAGATGTCACCCAAGGGATAGACAAAGAGTACAGAATATGATTCATAACGTACAAAGAATGGAAGAGGAAGAGAAAGGAGGGAAAAAAAGAATCTTTAGGTTGTGTTTGCAATAGCATAAGAAGTGAGTTAAATTAGGCTGTTAGATAGTAAGGGACTAACCCTTGAACCTTTGGTAACAACAAACCTAAAGCCTGCAATGGCAATAAGTACATACTTATTGATAATCACCCTAAATGTAAATGGTCTGAATGCACCAATCAAAAGACATAGAGTCACTGAATGGATAAAAAAAACAAGACCCATCTATATCCTGCCTACAAGAGACTCACTTCAAACCCAAAGACATACACAGACTGAAAGTGAAGGGATGGAAAAAGGTATTTCATGCAACTAATAGGGAGAAAAAAGCAGGAGTTGCAGTACCTGTATCAGACAAAATAAGACTTCAAAACAAAGAAAGTCACAAGAGACAAAGAAGGACATTACATAATGATAAAGGGGTTAGTCCAACAAGGGGATATAACTATTACAAACATCTATGCACCCAACACAGGATCACCTACATATGTGAAACGAATACTAACAGAACTGAAGTGTGAAATAGAATGCAATGCATTCATTTTGGGAGACATCAATACACTACTCACTCCAAAGGACAGATCAACCAGACAGAAAATAGAGAGACAGAGGCACTGAACAATGTATTAAAACAGATGGACCTACCAGACATCTACAGAACACTCCATCCAAAAGCAAAAGGATACACATTCTTCTCAAGTGCACATGGAACATTTTCAAGAATAGATCATATACTAGGCCACAGAAACAGCCTCAGTAAATTCAAAAAGATTGTACCAACCAGCTTCTCAGATCACAAAGGTATGAAACAAGAAATAAATTACTCAAAGAAAATGAAAAAGCCCACAAACACATGGAGGCTTAATAACATGCTCCTAAATAATCAATGGATCAATGACCAAATAAAAACAGAGATTAAGCAATATATGGAGACAAATGACAACAATAATTCAACACCGCAATATCAGTGGGGTGCAGTGAAGACCATGCTAAGAGGGAAATATATTGCAATACAGGCCTACCTCAGGAAAGAACATTCCCAAAGGAACAGTCTAAACTCACAATTAATGAAACTAGAAAAGGAAGAACAAATGAGGCCCAAAGTAAGTAGAAGGAGGGACATAATAAAGATTAAAACAGAAATAAATAAAATTGAGAAGAATAAAACAATAGAAAGAATTAATGAAAGCAGAACCTGGTTCTTCAAGAAAATAAACAAAATAAACACCAAGCCAGACTTATCAAGAAAAAAAGAGAGTCTAGCACATAAACAGAATCAGAAATGAAAAGGAAAAATCACTACAGACACCACAGAAATACAAAGAATTATGAGAGAATACTATGAAAAATTATATGCTAACAAACTGGATAACCTAGAAGAAATGGACAACTTTATAGAAAAATACAACCTTCCAAGGCTGACACAGGAAGAAACAGAAAATCTGAATAGAACAATTACCAGCAAGGAAATTGAATTGGTAATAAAAAAACTACCTAAGAACAAAGCTCCTGAACCAGATGGTTTCACTGCTGAATTTTAAAAAAACATTTAGTGAAGACCTAATACTCATCCTCCTTAAAGTTTTCCAAAAAGTAGAAGAGGAGGGAATACTCCCAAACTCATTCTACTAGGCCAACATCACTCTAATACCAAAACCAGACAAAGACACCACAAAAAAAGAAAATTACAGACAAATATCCGTGATGAACATAGATGCAAAAATACTCAACAAAATATTAGCAAACCAAATTCAAAAATACATCAAAAAGATCATCCATCATGATCAAGTGGGATTCATCCCAGGGATGCAAGGATGGTACAACATTTGAAAATCCATCAACATCATCGACTACATCAACAAAAAGGACACAAACCACATGATCATCTCTATAGATGCTGAAAAAGCATTCGACAAAATTCAACATCCATTCATTATAAAAACTCTCAACAAAATGGGTGTAGACGGCAAGTAACCTCAACATAATAAAGGCCATATATGATGAACCCACAGCCAACATTATACTTAACAGCGAGAAGCTGAAAGCTTTTCCTTTAGGATCAGTAACAAAACAAGGATGCCCACTCTCCCTACTTTTATTCAACATAGTTCTAGAGGTCCTAGTCATGGCAATCAAACAACACAAAGAAATAAAAAGCATCTAGATTGGTAAGGAAGAAGTGAAAATGTCCCTGTTTGCAGATGACATGATATTGTACATAATGAACCCTAAAGAATCCACTCAAAAACTACCTGATCTAATATCTGAATTCAGTAAAGTTGTGGAATACAAAATTAATACACAGAAATCTGTTGCATTTCTATACACTAATGGTGAACTAGCATAAAGAGAAATCAGGAAAACAATTCCATTCACAATTGCATCCAAAAGAATAAAATACCTAGGAAGAATCCTAACCAAGGAAGTGAAAGACTTATACTCTGAAAATTACAAGAAACTCATGAGAGAAACTAAGGAAGATACAAATAAATGGAAACACATCCCGTGCTTATGAGTAGAAAGAATATTGTCAAAATGGCCATCCTGCCTAAAGCAATCTACAAGATTCAGTGCAGTCCCCATCAAAATACCAACAGCATTCTTCAATGAACTACATACAGCAAATAATTGTAAAATTCATGTGGAACAACAAAAGACCCTGAATAGCCAAAGCAATCCTGAGAAGGAAGAATAAAGTGGGGGGAATTACGCTCCCCGACTTCAAGCTCTAACTACAAATCCAAAGTAATCAAGACAGTTTGGTACTGGCACAAGAACAGACCCATAGACCAATGGAACTAGAGAGCCCAGATATAAACCCAAGCATATATGGTCAGTTAATATATGATAAAGGAGCCTTAGATATACAATGGGGAAATGACAGCCTCTTCAACAGTTGGTGTTGGCAAAACTGGACAGGTACATGGAAGAGAATGAAACTGGATCACTGTTTAACCCCACACACAAAAGTAAACTCAAAATGGATCAAAGACCTGAATGTAAGTCATGAAACCATAAAACTCTTAGAAAAAAACATAGGCTAAAATCTCTTGGACATAAATATGAGCAATTTCTTCATGAACATATCTCCCTGGGCAAGGTAAACAAAAGCAAAAATGAAAAAGTGGGACTATATCAAAATGAAAAGCTTCTGTACAGCAAAGGACATCATCAGTAGAACAAAAAGACATCCTATGGTATGGGACAATGTATTCATAAATGACATATCCGATAAGGGGTTGACATCCAAATTATATAAAGAGCTGATGCAACTCAACAAACAAAAAGCAAATAAACCAATTAAAAAATGGGCAGAGGAGCTGAACAGACACTTCTCCAAAGAAGAAATTCAGATGGCCAACAGGCACATGAAAAGATGTTCCACATGGCTAATCATCAGAGAAATGGAAATTAAAACCACAATGAGTTATCACCTCACACCAGTTAGGATGGCCAACATCCAAAAGACAAACAACAACAAATGTTGGTGAGGATGTGGAGAAAGGGGAACCCTCCTACACTGCTGGTGGGAATGTAAATTAGTTCAACCATTGTGGAAAGCAGTATGGAGGTTCCTCAAAAAACTCAAAATAGAAATACCATTTGACCCAGGAATTTCACTCCTAGTATTTACCCTAAGAATGCAGGAGCCCAGTTTCAAAAAGACATACGCACTCCTATGTTTATCACAGCACTATTTACAATAGCCAAGAAATGGAAGCAACCTAAGTGTCCATGAGTAGATGAATGGATAAAGAAGATGTGGTACATATGCACAATGGAATATTATTCAGCCATAAGAAGAAAACAAATCCTACCATTTGCAATAACATGGATGGAGCTAGAGGGTATTATGCTCAGTGAAATAAGCCAGGCAGAGAAAGACAAGTATCAAATGATTTCACTCATCTGTGGAGTATAAGAACAAAGAAAAAACTGAAGGAACAAAACAACAGCAGACTCACAGAACCCAAGAATGGACTAACAGTTACCAAAGGGAAAGGGACTGGGGAAGATGGGTGGGATTGGAGGGATAAGGGGGAAAAATGGGTATTACGATTAGCACACATAATGTAGCAGGGCGGGGGGTGGGATATAGGGAAGGCAGTATAACACAGAGAAGACAAGTAGTGATTCTATAGCATCTTACTATGCTGATGGACAATGACTGTAATGGCGTATATGGTGGGGAGTTGACAATAGGGTGAGTGTAGTAACCATAATGTTGCTCATGTAATTGTACATTAATAATACCAAGAAAAAAAAAGAGTCTGCTGAGAACCTAATGGGATTTCCCTTATAAGTAATCTTTTTTTTTTTCTGGCTGCTTTCAGTACTCTCTCATTATTCTTAATCTCTCATTTTAATTATTATATGTCTTGGTGTTGTCTTCCCATGGTTCCTTTTGTTAGGGGTTCTCTGAGCCTCCATGACCTGAGTGTCTATTTCCATCCTTATGTCAGGGAAGTTTTCAAGAATTATTTCCTCAGACTTTCTATCCCTTCGTCTCTCTTGTTCTTGTGGTACCCCTATCATGCAAATGTTGTTTCATTTGAATTTGTCACAGAGCTGTCTTATCATTCTTTCATTCCTAGAAATTTTTTTGTTTTTTTGTGTTCCTGTTCCAAATTCCATTTCATTGATTGTCCCCTCTACTTGCAGCAGTCTGTTATTCCATCCATTGTATATTTCATTTCAGTTACTCTTTGTTTAAGGTCCTCCCTGAGATCATCAATACTTTTCTGCATATCAGTGAGCATATTTATGACATTTACTTTGGAATCTTTATCAAGAAGAAATCAGTCATCTCTGTTCATTTAGTCCTGTCTGGTGTTTTATCCTGTAGTTTTGTTTGGAACATATTCCTCTCCCTCCTCATTTTGTCAGGTTTTCTCTGTTTCTTCCTTTGTTTTCGATGGATGTGCTATGTGTCTTCGTTTAGAGAGTAATGGCTTTATGAAGGCAGCATTCTGTGGTACCCAGAAGTTCAAGACTCTTTACTGTCCTGGTTTTCCTTTGCTCTGGAGTCCCAGTTGCTGTTTATGGGCAATGGGCAAGGCCACCTTTTCTTTCTCTCTCCTTGCAGTGGTTTATTGGTCTGCTGTGACAGGCAGTGTGCCTCAGCTGACCTCTAATCAGAGCAGTGGCTTCTGCTGGAATCACTGTGGGTGGGGTGGTTGTGCGGTGGGAGGGTTTGCAGGCGTGTGGAGGTGGAGAGTTGTGCTGCACCAAGTCATATGGGCACCTCCTGCCATTGGCAAGGTGTGCAGCCCCAGGTTTGGCTGCCCACGAGGAGGAAGGAGTGCTTGGAGCTGGCTTCTGTAGGTGCCCAATTGGGCTGAGACTGGCCCAAGAAAGGTGGGAAAGCCTCCCTCTGCCTGCCAGGCAGCAAAGTCTGATGCTGCTGTGCCATGTGGGCTCATGTGCCAGAGGTGCATAGGGTAGTGCCTTGGGGCTGAGCCACCAGCAAGGGGGATGGAGCATCTGGGGCTCCTGAGATTGCCCAACCTGTTGGGCTAAAGGAGGGCTGAGGAGGTATGATCCTCCTGCCCTTTCTCCTGTGACAATAGCTCCATCCAACCCTTGCCTGTTTGACACCCTTCCTGCTGCTCGCAAATCCTAAAAGCTGCCGCCCCTATGTTTGGTTCTCAGTGAGACCAAGGTGGTGTGCTTTTCCTCCACAGGTAGCTGGAGTCTCAGCCTCCCACAGTGTTCCAAGTGTCCTTGATGCCCAGCCCCACTAATCACCAGAACCCAATGCAATGTGGACTTTTATTCCCAGAGCAGATCTCCAGGGCCAGGTGTGTGGAGTTCCTGAATGCCTATCCCCTTTATACCCTCCCCACTCTATGCCTTTTCCTCTCACCTGTGGGCTGGGATGGGGGAAGAGTTTCTGTCCTGTTCAGTCATCGCTCTGCCACTTTCCACTTTTCTGTGTGTCTTTTCTCACCAGGTGTAGGTGGTCTGTTCTGCAGTCTTCAGGTTTTCAGGGTTAGTCGTATTTGTTGTAGTTGCTTCCTTGGTTTGTATGTGGGAGGAGGTTTCCACCTTGCCTTCCTACCCTGCCATTTTTCCTCCCCATTTTGTTCTTTCCATTTCTGTTAGGTCATTTTTAGTGTATATAAACACAGAATTTTGCATATTGATTTTGTATCTTGCAACTTTACTGAATTCGTTGATTAGTTCTAACAGTTATTTGATGGCATCTTTAGGGTTTTCTGTATATAGTACCATGTCATCTTCAAATACTGATAGTTTTACTGCCTTTTTAAATTGAATGCCTTTTCTTTTTCTTGCCTAATTGGTTTGACAAGGACTTCCAGTACAGTGTTGGGATAAAAAGTGAGAAAGTCGGCAATCCTTGTCATGTTTCTGACCTTAGAGGAAAAGATTTCAGCTTTTCACTGTTGAGTATGTTAGGTGTGGGTTTATCATATATGGCTTTTATTATGTTGAGGTGTGTTCCCTCATACCCACTTTATTGATAGTTTTTATCATAAATGGATGTTGAATTTTGTCAAATGCTTTTTCTACATTGAGATGATCATATGATTTTTATCCTTTGTTTTGTTAACATTGTGTGTGTTTCACACTGATGGGCTTTCAGATGTTGAACCATCTGTGCATCCCTGGAGTAAATCCCACTTGATTTGGGTATATGATCCTCTTAATGTTATTGAATTTGGTTTGCTAATATTTTGTTGAGGAGTTTTGCATGTATGTTCATCAGGGATATTGGCCTGTGATTTTGTTGTTGTTGTTGTGTCCTTTTCTTGGTATCAGGGTAAAACTGGCCTCATTAAATGTGTTTTGGAAGTGCTCCCTCCTTTTCTATTTTTTTAGAAGAGTTTGAAAAGGATAGGTATTAACACATTTAAATGGTAGAATTCACCTGTGAAGCCATCTGGTCCTGGAATTTTGTTTGTTGGGAGTTTTTTGATTGCTGATTTAATTTTGTTACAAGTAACTGGTCTATTCAGATTTTCTGTTTTTTCCTGATTCAGTCTTGAAAGATTATATGTTCCTAGAAATTTATCCATTTCTTCTAGGTTACCCAATTTATTAGAATGTAAGTTTTCATAGTAGTCTCTCAAATCCTTTGTATTTCTGTGGTACCAATGATAATATCTGCTATTTCATTTCTGATTTTGTGTCCTCTTTTTTTCTAGCTAAAGGCTTGTCAATTTTATCTTTCCAAAGAATCAGCTTGTACATTTATTGATCTTTCCTATTTAGTCTACTTCATTTATTTCTGCTCTGATTTTGTTATTCCTTCTAGTACTTTGGCTTTCTTTGTTCTTTAATTCCTTGAGGTGTAAAGTTGGGTTTTTTTTTTAATATTTCTTGTTCATTGATATAGGTATTTATAACTATGCACTTTCTTCTTAGAGCTGTTTTTGCTGCATCCCAAAGTTTTGGTAAGCTTTGTGAATTTTCTGTTTTTCTTCTTGATTTCCTAGGCTTATATCCTTATGGTTGGAGAAGATGCTTGATGATTTCAGTCTTCTTAAATTTATTTTGACTTGTTCTGTGGCCTACATATAATTTATCCTGGAGAATGTTCCATGTGCACTTGTGAAGAATGTATATGTTTTTGCTTTTTCTTGAGATGTTCTGTATAGAGTAAGTCCATTGCTCTAATGTGTCATTCAAAGCCACTGTTTCCTGATTGATTTTATGTATGATCTATCCATCGATGTAAGTAGGGTATTAAAGTCCCCTACAGTTATGGTATTGTTTTCTATTTCTTTCTTTAGGTCTGTTAGTATTTGCTTTATATATTTAGGTACTCCTATGTTGGGTGCATAAGTATTTATAAATGTTATTCTCTTGTTGGATTGATTCCTTTATCATTATGTAATGCCCTTGTTTCTTACTTGTTTTAAAGTCCATTTTGTCTAAAGCTATCCCAGCTTTCTTTGGATTTCTGTTTGCAGGGACTATTTTTTTCCATCCCTTCACTTTCAGTCTATATGAAGTAAGTCTCATATAGATGGATGGGTCTTTTTTTTTTTCATGCAGCCACTCTATGCCTTTTGATTGGAAATTTTAGTCTATTTACGTTTAAAGTAATTATTGATAGGTATGTTCTTATTGCCATTTTATTAATTGTTTTCTGGCTGCTTTGTAGTTCCTCTCTGTTCTTTCTTCTTTTTTTTTCTTCTTTTGTATAGTATGCTTACATTTCTTTATCTTTTGTGTACCTGCTATAGGTTTTTGCTTTGTGGTTATCATTAAGGTAGACTTAAAAGTTGTTATATGTAAGCTTAAGTTGAGAATTTAAGTTTTAACACATTCCAAAGTTCCATATTTTTACTCCCCAACTCAAGTTTAATATTTTAATTTCACATTTTATATCTTTTTATCTGGTGTATCTCTTAAGTAATTGCTTTAGTTATAATTATTTTTACTTCTTTTGCCTTTTAACTTTCATATTGGCTTTATAAGTGATTAACCAGTATATTTATAAATGATTAAGCAGTATAACTACTTAGAAATTGTCCTGTATTCTTTCTCTCTAAATGAAGCCTCTTTAGCAGTAAAAGGATTTGAAACTGGTCAACTATGTTTTCTCTGAATCTGTTTTAAGAGCAACAGTATAAACATACCTTGAACCTACAGGCCTAAAATTTCCTCCAAAGCTCCAAATTTTTACACCTGTCTTCCCTTCTGCAACAAAGCATAGGTGTCAGATGAAACAGATAGCTTACATTGGCTTGTGTACTCGTGTCCTTGGGGATAAGACTGGTAGACAGACTCTAATCACATTTCTTGTTTTTAATGGGTCTTTGGTTGCAAGTGTTATCACAAATATTCTTGGTTTTGATTTGACCTCAAGGTACAGAAGTTAGAATCTCATCACTGCTTCCTTCTGCTTCAGGATCCTAAGAAAAGACATCTCTAGCTAGCTTAGGAAGATACGATACCTAATCATTTTGATTTCTTCTTATCTTGGTCAGTAACTACTCATTTTAAAAGAGGTGTACTGAGTCATCTGCAGATTATGTCTAAGAACTAATATGTCCCTTCAAGAATCACACTTTGGGGTCCTCAATATTAAGAAAGGGTGTGGAGGAGAGAAAATTTGTTCACTCAGTATTTATTGAACACTTTGCCAGGTACCATCCTATATTCTAGAGCCACACAAGTAGGTTTTGCCCTCAAAGAGAGCTCTGACACAGTTATTAAAGGATACCAAAATTGTTATATGGGGACACAGGAAGGAGACATTTGACTTTTACGATAAACCTAATCTGTTAGTAATTCTTTCAAAATTATAATAGAAAGATATGCCTGGATTATCTGAAGGGCAGACTTGGCAACCTCTACCCTAAAAATAAACCTAGAAGGAGTTCAGAGGGCTCCTGTGAATATATGACCCACATCAAGACACATTATAATTAAAATATCAAAAGTTAAAGATAAGAGAATCTTAAAATCAACAACAAAAAGAGCTTGTTATGTATAAGGGAACCCCTTTAGGACTATGAGCAGAAACTGAATATACCATGCCATTCCCTCAGGACTGCAAAGTGCTGAAAGAAGAAAACTTCCAGCCAAGAATACTCTACCTGGCAAAGTTCTCACTCAGTACTGAAGAAGAGAGAAAGTTTTCCAGACAAGCCAAAAGAGTTTATCATCACTAAACTGGCCTTAAAAAGGGCACTAATTAGCAACAAAAACACACGTGGAAGTATAAATCTCACTGGTAAAAGTAAATATATAGTAAACATATCTGCCCCCTATGCTTTGTTGCATAAGGAAAGACTAGAGCTTTGGAGGAAATTTTAGAATCTTAGGTTCAACGTATGTTTATTTTTAACTGTTGCTTTTAAAGCAGATTCAAAGAAAACATATTTGACCAGATTCAAATCCTTTTATTGCTAGAGGTTTCATTTAAAGAGAAAGAGTGTAGGACATTTCATAAGCAGGAATACTTTAGCAACCCCCAGGGGAAAGAAAAGTGGGTAGCTCTTTAGCTAAACTGCTCTGGCAGTCCTTTTCTCCTACTAAGGTATAGAAGCTTCATGAAGGCAAAGACCACGTTGTCCTGTTCAACTCTAGCCCTTCCCAGCATCTAGCAGGCTACCAGGCACGCAACAGGTGCTCAGCAAATACTCAAATGCATTTGGCACTCTAGGCAGGCCAACAGGCCCACTTACGTCTCATCAAATAGGGGCTCCAGGGTCTTCCGTTTCACTGAGGTCTTCTTACGACATGCCCACTTCCTGTCTGGCAGCAGGTAGACTCGGACGTAGGGATCAGCTCCACTGCTGGTACAGGGCATCAGGTTTCTGATTTGGTTTCAGACATTAAAGAACAAAGGCCTCTGGTTTTAAAACACTGAAAAAAACTCATTCAGAGAAAACTATATTAGCCATTCAACTATAGATGGCCTTGAGGATAAAATGCCCTGTAGTCTTATAACTAAAAAAGCAAAAGTCTCCAGGATTTGGAGGACAAAACATCAGATGGATGGTTTTAAGAATGGGTTTTTTAAAGTCTGGAGCAGAGCATGTACTTTATATCCAAAGGGAGTTGGAGCTTCCCACTTGAGAAAGCGCACTGGCTCCCAACCAGTCCAGTTCTTCAGCGGTTGTGTCTGAGCAGTCCTTGGCTTTGGAGCCCATCAGCACCACTGAGGACCTTGGCGCTCACAGCATGCAGGCCTTCAAACCTCCCTCCATCCCTGTGTATGACTATCTACCGTAGGGCTGCCCGCCTCTGCCATTGTTCCAAGTGCCCCCACTCTGATTTCTGTCCACTGAGGCTCCCCAAGGACCTGTCCTGGACCCAGCTTCCCTTTACCTGCAGCCGTTGATGAGTACACTGAGGCAGCGCCGCAGACACACGTAGCGCACCGTGAGCTGAATCTCACCCAGCCCCCGCTGCCCGAGCTCCTCGCCTCTGTAAAGAAAGGGCTTGTCACTTCTCTTACACGCCAAGTGTTGGCCTCACCCCACACACCCAAGCCAGAAGCATGCCCTGCTTTAGGAACCTAGAGTCAAGTGGGTTAATAATTCTCAGTAAGGTTCCTTTCAGTCAGAAGTCGGTTCCATCCAGCATTCATATATAATTATCCTACCTCATGGTAGGAAGACGTGAACCCTGGAGTGGGGTCTGCCTTTATTCCGTGATTTCTTGTGGGACCTTGGGTGAGTTTTCGACCTTTAAGATAGTGAGTTCTGCCTTGTAGGGTTATCATGAAGATCAAATTGAAGCAACACCCAAAGCCCACAGTGACCACTTAATAAATGGCAGCCGTGGATCAGACTTCCACATTCTGAGCTTTCCATACCATCCCAGTATCCTTTAGAACTCAGGAAACACTTCTGCTGTAATGAACATACCAACCAGAGTATAGCATCTGTTTTACAGTTGGCATGTAGTTAAAGCCACACAACCTGTCTGGTGTGTGCCTGCTCTTCCTGCCACGCTGTGCTGCCTCTCATGAAGCCGTTATGTGAGAGCCAGAACATGCACAGAAAAGTAAGCTGATATCTACTTTTCCATCCAGGGAAGTATTTTTCATGCAGGTGATTTTAGAAAAGATTAAGCAGAGAGGTGCATACTCATTGTTGAGGCTGATATCTGTCAGGTCAAAGCAGGAGGAGGCCAGAGAGTTGAGTGAGGACATGCTGGGAGCCAGCCTCTTGGGTGGCCATGCAAGTGGGGAAGCAGGGCATTTCACGGGTCTGGGTGATTTGATGGGCCCTGGAGAGTGGAGGCCTGGGACAGTGAGGAAGACGGTGGCCGAACTCCTCTTCTCCGCCACGGGCTCACAGAACCCTCTGGCACTGTCCGTGCCTTTGGGCTCCGGGCCTGCCTCCTGGGGTGCTGGTTTCGTGGCAACAGTGGTGGCGTTGGTGGCTGTCATGGCACTCCTGGAGGCATCCTTGGCATCAGAAGCAGGGGGTGGAGGGCCTGGCAGATCAGCAGGGCCCTCTCCCTGGTGTGGGGCCTCGGAGTCCTGCTTGATGTCCACCTTCTTAATGAACAAAGGACCTTTCTTTAGGGCTTCAGATCCTGTGTATGGGCTCCCCATCTCTCGTTCTTCTACACGCAGGAACTGCAAGCAAATGACAGGGTTGTTTGTGGGCTGGGCCTACCACTTATCTTTCTCCTCCTCTGCACTCAACTTTTGAGAAATGGCTCCTTCCTGACTGCTGAATCCAATGGATTTTTTTCCTTCCAGACCCTACCTTTCTTAACCAGTCTCTGCCCCAGCCCCCTCTGACCAGTGCGTGTTTGTCTTTTCCCTTACGCCTGCCCAAATAGTGGGTCTTCATGAAGACTCAGTCCTGTCCCTCTTCTCTCCTTGTACTCGCAGTGGCTGTTGGACACCTGGCCCTCTCTCACAGCATGCACTCTTTGTGCCGAGGACTCTCAGATCTATGCCTCCAGTCTTGCCCTCACTTTATTCACCACTGCCTTCCCTGAAATGTGTTTCCTAGCCACACATACCCCTATGCTCCTGGCACCGAAGTTTCAAACCTCAGCCACTGTGTTTCTCCTTCCCCTTTCCCCTCAGTCATTAATTAGCAAGACCCTTCCTAGGGACTTCCATTTCTAGCAATATGGTAGCCAAAATATTCTTAAAAGCCTCATTAGGAATGCCCAATAAAATGAAAGTCTTTTAAATGCATAACCAACTCCACAAGAAAGTAAGAAAAACCCTAGGGTTAAAAAAGAGAAAACTGAAAAATAAAGGTTAAGGTTTTTTAGGGTCATTTATCAGCCTTGGGTAAGTGTGAGGCTGGGAGTTGAAGTAAGACCCATGAAGCTGGGATCTCTTTAGTGAACAAGTAGTTCTGAACATTCCACCCACCAGCCAAGAAAAGTGACAAGGAATGTGTCTGTCTCAGCCTGTACTCTGGCTGGGGAGAACTTGTGTTTCCTGAGAACACGGCACCTATGAATTTTGAGTTAGTATTTATGCTACTTCTGTGCTCTTGAAACCCCAAATTAAAAAATTAGCATAAAAATGGATCCAGGTTTGTAATGCCTCTGAAGTGCCTGGTTGTAGCAAAAGCAGAACCTTGTTGGAAGTGAATAACCTCGATCCAGGTCACAAAGAACACTGAGTATATGTTTGCAAACCCAAGTCACCAGATGCAGAAATGAGTCACCATGAAGAAGCATCAGCAGACACAACAAAATCAACGCCCAATATCTTTACATAACAGAATTAACAGACATACATTTGAGTGTTTTCAAATGATTAAAGATGGAATAGAAACATGATAATAAAATAGTGAAAAAAGACAAGGTAAATTTGGAAAAGATAAAATTAGAAATGAAAAATAGCTTCTGCAATAAAAATTGGGAACAGGTAAAACAGTAGATTAGGCACAGCCTAAGAAATAATTAGTGGTCTGGAAGACAGGTCTGCAGAAATTAACATGCAGCACAAATAGGCAAAAAATACGAGGGTGAGGTCAGGTCAAGACATGGAGGAGATAATGAGGTCCAGCAGAGATGGAGTTCTAGGAGGAGGGATTAAAAGAACAGGAGAAACAATATTCGAAGAGAGAATGGCTGACAGTACTCCAAAATTGATGAAAAATATGAATCCATCTCCCAGTTTCTTCCCAACACAGAGCGGGTGGTCCATGTCGGAGCTCCACAGCCAGAGCTCTGCCCGCTACCCTGGGGGCGAGGGGGGAGTTACCCGGAGCACCAGTCTCATGGAGATGAGGCTGTCCAGGCCCGAGTGGTCCAGCCGAAAGCGCTGCTCCAGGGTGAGGTCTGTACAGGGGAGCATCTGGCACAGGGGCAACTCCAGGACTCCCAGCGCACACTCCTGGTCGTCATCCAGCACCTGGGCACAAGACCAGTCGCAAAGCAAGAGGCTAACTAAGCCCCACGCTCCCCACCACCACTCTCCGCACCCCAGCCAAGTCTGGGTCCACTTCAGCAGGTATACCCTGTGCTTCTGTTGGCCTCCAGTCCTGTTCTGAGAACTTGGTAATGGGACCAGGCCTGTTCCTATCTTCAGGGGAAAAGAGTGACTCAGGGTAGAGGCAGTCATGATCCATACGAGTCAAGTCCCTCAAATACCCAGGGCCTTGGGGGCTGGTGAGCTGTACTGCTCTTCCAGATGGCACATCCAGCCAGAGCGGAGGCTCCCAAAGGCCCCAGTTCTACCACTTCATTGGTCATGAGATCTTGGACAGGTCATTGTTAGAAACTCTGTTTGCTCGTGTGTAAAATAAAGATGACATCTCTCCCCCACAGATTTTAATTTTGTGAAGATTAATTTTTTTTTTTTAAAGAAGTACATCACCCTAATGTCCTGGGTAGATTCTAACACCGGCCACTTCTGGGTGCTGTGTAACAGCCAGAAAGCCTCTTTTTCAGGAGAGCCAAGGACTTGAAGGTTTGTCCTTCCACAACCTCTCACCCAGTCACCCTAGGTGACGGCCTCAAGAAGATGCGGGGTGCCAGAATCCTCTCGGACACGGGGCTGACTTTCCTGCCAGGGGACCCTGCTCAAGGCGCACATCTAAGCCCCGCCCCTCCTGGCTAGAGGCCTCCCATCTCTGTTCTAAGAGCACAGTTTCCAGCAAACCTTCAGATGTAGCTGTTCAGCCACCACATCGTGCACAAAGAAGGAGAACACCTGGCTCCACACGGGGTCCTTGCTGTGGGGACAGGTCTGATGGGGAAGAAGGGTCAAGTTGGGCAGAGAGGATACCAGCACCCTCTGGTCTCACTCCGGCCACCCAGTACCACGGGGAGCCTCCTGTCTGCCCAGGAGTCAGACGCACACACACTAGCTTACGGGGGGGGCCCAGAGCGGGCATTCAGACTCAAAGGCAGGGAGAGTTTTGCCAGGAGGTCTTACAAGGGCTGGAGGTCATGCGAGCCTCAGAGCTCTCCTCCAGGAGGGAGGGGACACAGGATTTCTGCTGCTGGACTGGTGGAAGGACATGGGCCTAGAGCCATGCCCACGCTTAAGCCCTAGGTCTGCTGCTTTCTAGCATGTGCCCTTGGACAACTCACTGACCTCTGACCCTGATTCTTGAGCTGTTAAACTATTCTGTGAGGTTGTTCTGAAGCCTAAATATTAAATGCCTGGACTGTGCCCTGGCACCTACCAGGCATTCAGTTCTCTTTTTCAGTTCTCTAATTCTCTTGCTTCTCTCCTTGAAAAGGACTGGGGCGCCCATTTCTTTGTCCCATAGCTACACACCAAGCTCTCACCTTGCTCATGTGTGTCTTCTTGCCTACGGACACCTTGACATAGGAAGAAGGATCTCTGCTGACTTTATTCTGTGAGGGCACAAAAATCCACAACAATGAAGGGGGCACCATCAGTGTGAGCTTGAGAGCCCAGCCCCAGGCCCGGGAGCCTACGGGACCCGGAGCCAGCCAGTCCCTCAGAGAGGCTGCCCTGGTGCTCCCAGGACCTGGGCTGCCGTCACTGCGCAAGCACCAGGAGGGGCTGAGCCAGGAGGAGCTTCCCCGTTAACACAGGAGGCTGGAGCTGGGCCTGGCTGGGCACAAGCTCTTGTTCCTTGGAGCAGTGGAGACAGACAGGGTGGAGTCAAGTTCTCCCTCCTCCCTTAGCTGTGTGACCCAGGCACTCAACCTTCTGGGTCCTCTTTTGTAAAATGGCAGTAAAATGGACACACAGTCATCATGGGACTCGGGTATACTGAATGTGGGGGGTGAGTTACAAAGCCCAGTGCTCAGAACACAGTGGTCTTGAAGAAAGGCAACCCTTGCCATTCCCAGGCTGTGTGCACACTGACGGTTTCCCAGAAGGCAGGAGGCTGTGGTTACTCTGGGGCAAAGGAGCTGTGACTTGCTTTCATTCGAGTTTTCACACACACACACACACACCTTGGTAAACCTGGACAGCCTTTTGGCTTGATATTCGCCATTCAGGTAGTCGAAAGGGTTTCTCTGCAGCACAAGAATAAGGTGAGTGAGCAGCAGGTGGCCACGTGAAAGTGCTGGCAAAAGGCAGGGTGTGTGTGACACTCTGGCCCTGTCCCCACTCACCGGCAGGTTGCAGGCACTCTCTAAGAAGACCACAAGGATGGCAGTAGAAAGGCCGCTTTGGTCCTATAAGTAGACACAGTCCCTCACTAGGGGTCCCAGCAGCAGGAGACAAACAGGTTTTGGAGACGCCTACTCATGGAAGGAGGAAGCCAGCCAGCCCTTGAACTCCAGACTAGACATAAGATCCCTCACAACCTAGCATTCTGAGGCTGAGGATAAACTGCAGCATATCTGATTCAAGTCAGACACAGGGTGGACTGCCCCCATAAGCCAGCTGACAGGCCCGCAAGGATCCCGCCATCCCTGAAGACGGCTGAGATGCTCAGAGGCTGTCTGCTGGGACCCACCAGGAGCTGCCTCGGGAGGAGATGAGGGTCGAGGGGCATGTTCCCCAGGAGGGCTCGCCGAAGGACTGCAAGTTCTCCCTCCCTCCCGCCACATGCACGGCCCTGCCATGAGTTCTCCCCTGCTCTCTGCCGGGAGGCCCCGCCAGCCCCCTCACCTCAGCCACAGCGTGCGGGTCAGTGATCAGTGAAAGCCACTCCAGGCGCAGGTGCAGCCGCCCACTGGTTGTGTCATTCAGGACAAACCACTGCAGGGGGAGAAGGGCTCAGGGAGAGGGCCCGCGGCCCCTTCAGACAGCTCAGTTCTGGGACCTGGTGGGGCCCTAACAGGGGCTTCAGAGAAAAGGTGAACCAGCCTAGACAGTGGGCCGTGGGCTTGAGGGACAGGCAGAGGTGGTTACACGACAGAAGTGCTACACTTTGGGATGGAAACCATGATGTCCACCGGGAGGGGGTTGCAGGCACCAACTCTACCTCATCCACCACTCTGTTCGTCATGACATCCCCGAGGCAGATCTGCAGGCTGGAATGCACAGGGAGTGGGGATCAGCTCCGCAATGAGAAGGTGGGAAGCAGAGGCCCGCCCTGGAATCTACTTTGTTATTTGAGTGGGGCCCTCAAGGCAGAGGATCTTTTTCATTCCAAGGAACCAGTGGGAGACCACTCAGCTCAGGCAAAGGAAGGGCTGTCTACCCATCAGGGCCGTGGGCATGCTGCCCTGCGCGGCAGGAGATCCCTGAGAACAGATGCGGCTGGGCCGTGGCTCTGGACTCCGCAGTGACGTGCTGTTGGCGTCTGGAGTGGGGCGCTTCCTCGCTGTACAGAGCCGCCCGGGCACCGCAGGAATGGAGCTTCCCTGTCCTGTGCTCTCTCAAGGCCAGTGGCACCACCTCCCGCAGCCATTGTGACAACCCCAAATGCCCCTCCAGTTCCAAAACCGCCCCAGGTGCTCTCCAAGTATGACTGGCATGTGTGTGAGAGTAGGTAACACCCACATTCACAGTGTGCCTCCCAGCTACCCTGACCCCATCCCAAATGGAAGAGCCTGACAGCCACGGGGACATGAATTCTGTGTAACTGTTAGAAATGTGCCTGAGCCCTAAATAGGCTTGAAATCAGTTACATAAAACACGATCACAAATGCTTCTAAACTGCAATAAAACTTGCAACTTTTGTCATTCAGATGAAAAATAAAAATGATAAGCAACATCTGGTAGTGAGCTGTTTCTTAGGCCATCAGATTATACCCTCCCACTTCATTTTGTTTCTGCTTTGTGAAATTACATGTTCATGGAAACAAGCTAAACAATACAGGAATATGAAGATTTCAGCAAAACTCTTTTCCACTTCCTAACCCTAGCCTCTGAGATGAGCAGTGTGAATAGTCTGCTTCCATGCTTTTCTCTGCAGTCATACAAACATGTATGCAAGAGTCCCCCCTGGAAAGATGAATCAAACTGCCCGGGTCACTCCAAACTGCTTCCCCCCACTTACAAATACATAATGGGCACCCTCCAGGTCCATACACACAATCCTACTCGTTTTTAGAAGCTGTAGGATATTCTGTAGTTTGGCAGTGGCAAATACACTTAAACATTCAGTGTCCTCTCAGGCTGGATATTCATGTTATTTGCAGCTTTTTGGTTTTGCCACCACAGACGGTTGTACAGTGAATGTTTCAGGAGTAATGCTTTTATTTTACACCCCCTGGAAGTGGGACTGCTGGGCCAAAAGACATGCAAGTTTGAAGGTTTGATAGCCAGCCCAGCCCAGCCATTTCAGTCCTCCCATAGCCCCGAGTTTCTGTGTTCTGCCCCAAAATGAGTGGCATGGGCTCCTTGGCACTGGGAACCTGGCCACCCATGCCCCCTGCTCCAAATGGGAACTCTAGGTACATTATCAGGAGTGCAGAAAGCAGAGCCCATGGGACACAAACCTTGGGATCCTCCCTGTACCCCAGGACTCAGCTCAGGGCTGGGCACTCAGGAGACATTTAGGAAGGAGGCTTGTGGTAGGAAGGTGGAGTGATGGGGCAGCTTGCCTGACACAGTCACCATGTCTGGGTGACCAGTGAGGTCACTTGAGTGGTAGGAGCAAGGGCCCCAGGCCCAGCTGGGCCCACCCCTCACCTGCCCAGGAAGTCGTCCCTGTCAGGGTCCTCGTCATACAGGTCCACCTCCAGGTCCTGCCCAGGGACTTCATACACTATGAACTGGAAGGAAAGAAGTGACAGCCTGCAGGCCGCAACAGCCAATGAAGCAGACCTCAGGCATGACCCACGCGGGGCCAGATTCCAGCCTTGCCACCTGCCAGCTTGGAGGCCTGGGCAGGTTCTTGCCTTCTCAGTGTTTGGAGAACTCCAGCTGGAAGGGAGTGACGCCCTCCCAGTGCAAGCCCATGGCGGGTGGGCGCTCAGGGGCAGCGGCCGCTGTGTGTTCTGCCTGGGGCTGGCAGCTTCCAGAGCATTTCACATGGGGGTTGTGGCTGAACTTAAAGAACTTCAGGCTCCTGGTGCCCAGCTCTGGCAGAGGAGGCCAAGAGGACTGGGGCAGAACTACCTCTGAGGTTCTCTCTACTCTGATTTGAGAACTTCCAACAGAGCTGACTCTGCTGGGGAAGGGAGGTAGGAATTTGGGTAGACACTCTCCTGCCGCAGGGCCACCAAAGCCTGCCTCTGGAAGCCTGGTGGGTAAGGGAAGGAGGAATTACTCAGAGCAGCATGCCTGTCCTCCAGGTCCATTCCTGTGGCCCATGGGTATGGAATGTGAGGCCCAAAGAGCAAGGCCTTTCCTCCTCGGGACCCAGCAGAGCCCAGTGGAGCCCGGAGGGCATCAAGAGCAGCCGGGAATGGCTCCGGAGACCCTCACCTCAAACACCTCATTCCAGGTGGGGCTCAGGTTCCTGGAGATGGTCCTGCTCCGGAAACTCTGCAGACCAATGCTCACCTTGGCGTAGGGGTCTGACTTGCCCTGGATCCCCAGAAAGCTGTCCTTCTGGGCCAGCTTCTCCGCCTCCAGCAAGTGGACTCTGATCACTCCCTGGAAAACGCCCCAGCCCGGTGCTCACAGCTGCGTCCTGAGCTGTGCAAGCCCTCAAGTCCCACGGCACCAGAGCCGAAACCATCGGACATCCCCCCGGCCCGATCCCACCCTCTCGGTAGTCTGGACAGGGAGACAAAGCAGAGTCGGCCCAGGGCTCTGTCTGCGGCAGTGTGATGCCCACCCGCATTCCTGGCCTTCCGGACCTCCCCTGCCTCCACCCTGCCATGTGAGTGGCCTAGTCAAGGGCCACCAGGCCACCTGAGGTGGTCTCTGCCTACCTTCCCCTTCTCCGTACCCTGCATTTGCCTTTTGACCCAGCATTCCCACTTCTAGCCCTAAAGGTACACTGGCAAAAACATAAAGGGCTTCTCGGGCCATATGACGTCAGATAGGCTAGGTGGGGAAAACTGGCGTCCTGCCATCCCTCAAAGACGGGGACTCTGACTATAATCAGAGTTGTACACACAACCACATGTATGGACCTGCTCATATTAGAAGACAAATAATGGAAAACAGTGGAAGGATAAACCACTATTTGTAGGGGGAAGGTGGAGATTATGCCAGACTCCTTAAAATATAATTTGTTTTTTAACACTGGACTTTGGAAGTATGCAAATATTTTACATGATTGTAAAAAGAAGGTAAAAATTAAATCCTGAAAATATTAAATGGAATGGAATCAATGCAAATATCCATGGCCAGTTCTCACAAACACACTGCGAGGAACTATTCCAAGTGAGCTTAAATGGTAGCAACTAGACAGAACATCTTGAGTGGCATTTATCCTAAGGACAGAGTGTTTTCAGGGTTATGATGTAAGTAACAGTGTTGTATCGTTATTCTAAGACCGCCAATCACGTAGTGGTGTGATATGGGAAGGCTGCGACGAGTAGGTTCTACCTCCCTGGCAGGCCCAGGCCACAGCCTCCAAGGCCTGAGTAGGCCGATGCCTCACAGCGGGAGCTGATGGGGAAATGGGCATTTTCCCCTCTCCTGAGGCCCTGACTCCAGCCCTGAAGGGCTCTGGGCCACAGCCATGCCACCTTCTGTGGGGAGACCACGTAGCTGCCCTCAGGGGCCTCCTGAGCTGGGCCCAGGGTGGAGAGTGCAGCGGAGTTGGGCACCCAGGAAAGCCCACGTCCTGGGACATCCTGCTCACGGCCTGCAAGGGTTCTTCCCACCGCAAGTGATGGGGCCAGGGGAGCCTCATGTCCCTGAAGGGAGGTTGGGAGGCTCCTAGAGCTTCTGGGGGTGGGGCTGCCCACAGTCCCCACCCAACCCAGACTGCACAGTGGGACCAGGATCCAGCAAGGAATGCCACCTGGGCTTTGCCCCTCCCCAGGTGGGTGACTTTGGGGAAGTCATTCAGCCTTCCAAGACTCAGTCTTTGCCCTATAAAATGGGGGCACCAGGCCCTCCCAGGGAGGAAATAAGGGTTGCCATCTGAGAATGCGTTCTGTTCTCTAGCGTGCCTGTCCCCCAACACCAGGCCCAGCCTCTGTGGTCACGCTGGTACTCACACAGGGCAGAGGGAAGCGCAGGCTGGTTACATCCAGCCCCTTCTTCACTGGCACAGTCACGCGGTTGGGCAGCACGAGGTGGGTGGCGATGAGGTCCTCCAGCAGGCTGTCGGACGCATCGCTGGGGACAGCGGGGATGGCCGGCTGTGGAGGGATGGCCCACCTTCCCCAGGCTGCACGCCCCCCGAGCCCCTGCAGCAGAGCTTGGTGGACTGGGCCCTGCCCAGGAGAGTGCAGCCCCGACCCTGGCCTGCCTGGCTGGGGGCATATATTCTGACAGCCGCTGACCAGGTCCTGCTTTGCTCTTCTCTGAGGCACCACAGCCTGGTAGCTAAGCGTGATGGCCGGGAGCTTGTGTTAGAACCTTGGCTCCGCCACCCACGGGCTGCATGACCTTGGGTAAGTTGCCATCTTCTCTGGACCTCGTTTCCTCATCTCTAAAATAAGGATAATGATGCCTACCTCCTAGGGCTGTTATGAAGATGAGCCGGTGCGTGTAAAGTGCTGAGAACAGAGCCTAGGGCACAGTAAATGCTGGGCAAGTGTTTTCTCTTGTAGCCCTTCCACTCCCTGATATCTGTCCCATCAAAATTCTCTGTTTACTGCCCAACTCCATCTCCCCAGAGAGGGACAGGAACATAGCCTAGGACAAGACTGCCACACAGCAGGTGCTGAGTATTTTTTGAATGAAAAAATGCATGACTGGATTCTCTGCATCCAGGGGATGAGCGAGTGGTTCTCCCCCTGAGCAGGCGTGGCTGCCTGAGTCCGGCAAGCCAGCCAGAGCTTGTCCCAGCTGCACCCACCCTCCCTCCCTCCTGGCTCTGAGCGCAGCCCCCTCCCGGGCCCCAGGAAGGTGGGTTTCCCAGACCAGCTTCTCCTCAGCGGCCTCTGCTGTGAGGGCTGCCCTCCCCCATGCCTGCGTTTGACGGTGGTCGGGGGAGGCCACGTGGGCTTCTCACCCCACACTTGGGTCAGGAGGGGGTGGCATGCAGATGAAAGGAAGACACTCAGGTGTCCACACAGCCTCTGCGCCACTGTACACACAAGTGTTCTCCCAGGGACCTTGTCGTCGAGGAACCAGGCTCCCCCGTTACTGAGGAAAAGCCGAGAGAGGTGAAATAACTTGTCCACAGTCACACAGGTGCTAAGTGACAAGAGTCAGGAGCCTGGTCTGGCTGGGTCTGGCTCCCGAACCTGTGCTGTCTCCGTAACATGGCCGCCTCTGGGACATATCATCTGACCAGAGCACCCTGCCCTTGCTCACACACAGCATGCGTGTACATGAGTGTGCGGGCGCAGTGCCTGCTCACAGAGGCCAGCCAGCACGGTCAGCTTTCCACTCCCCCTTCAAACACACCAACACTACCTCTGCAGCGGGCAGGGCTTGGTGCCTACCCCAGTCCTCTTGCAGAGAGCGGGGAGGGAGGGCAAGCCATGGTGCAGCTCCGGTCACTGACTGCATAGCCCTGAGGGCCCCCTGCTTGCCACCCGCCACTCTGGAGCACCTACCTGATGCCTGGTGCATCCAGCAGGTTGGTCAGGCCTGTCCAGTTGATCTGCAGGTGCTGCAGGGACAGAGGGAGGCTGTTAGGCTGCAAGGAGCCAGAAGCGCAGGGCTGAGAACCCCCTGCCAGGCACCTGCCTGGAGCGCCCAGCCTACTGGGGGAGCCCTCTGCAGGGGTGTCAGGCAGTGAGGACCCCTCGCAGGCCTGCTGCTTCCCTGCCAGGACCACAGGAGTGGGCCACCACACACGGCCATAGGCTGGCCTCGCCTCCGAGCGTATGAGGTACAGATTCCTCCCCACTCAGACCACCGGTGGGGCCCGTGCGCCACTTCCGAGCTGTTCCCTGCTCTTGGGGAGGGAGAGCAGAGTCGAGCTCCTCAGGGTGCCTTAGGTTCCCTGAGCCAAGGGGTGTGCATTGGCCAGGTCTAGGTGTAGGCAGTGTCCGTTCTGGGGCTCAAGCCCAGTGCCTGGGGCCCAGGAGAGGAGTGCTTACCACTGGGACTCACCGGCTTTTGAAGGAAGAACATGGTCACCGCTCCCACAAAGGGCTTGTCCACCAGGAGGGGCTCCAGGATGATCCGAAGTGTGCCTTGCAACTGGAATGGCACAGAGTCCAGTGAGGGACCTCGGCCTCCCTTCTCACACCTGCTGGGTTCAGCTGAGGCCACTGCTGTCTCATTAGTGCCCATGCCTCTCCCAAATGTACGAGCAACCTGCTGTCACAGCAGGGCCCACACTTGGGGTGCAAAAACCTGCACACACCGCCACTCTTCTGCTGGCTACCCAGGGGCCGTGCGCTGTTCCCTACTGCCCTCTGCTGGTGAGCTGGCCAGAGGATGCACACAGCCAGGCGGGCTCACATTTCAGGCCGGCTCAGCCTGCAGGGACCCAGGGGCACTTTCTGGCTCTAACTCAGCGCCTCTCCTCCTGCCACAAGATATTTCCACTCCTCAGTCCACTCAGTTCCTAAGCGCTGGCACCGCATCAGTCTGTGACCAGAACCCCTCCCTTCCCAGGGCAGCCCAAGTCTCTCGGGGGCGAGCGGTGGGTCGGTGAGGCCCAGCCCCCACATTCTGGCTTTGTGACCTCGGGCCTGAGCCCCACTGTGGGCGGCATCATTTCTCCTTTTGGCAACCTGCTTCAGCGCGAGCCGCTCCCTCCTGCCCTGCCCCCGACCCCGGGGGCAGGAGGGCGGGGCAGAGCCACTGGGCCCCACCCACCTGGATCCCGTTCACACCAGCCTGCACCTTCTGCAGCTCCACGCTGATCTCACAGTCCCCGATGTAGCTGGAGTGGACAGGGAGAGAGAAGGTGCGGAGGAGGGGCAGGCCAGTCACTCAGGGAGGTCAGAAAGGCCCCGGAGCCACCTAACCCCGATAGGACCTTCCTAAAACCCTCAGCCTTCCTCCACTCTGTGCAGACACTGACCCAGACCCCCGGAGGCAGCTCCCCCCACCCCTGGGCCCCCTCTGCCCACAACGGCAGTGACTGGGGACCACCTTGCCCCATGACACCCCCCAGATGTGAACACTGCTCACCCCTCTGCCACCACCGGGCCCCTGCCCTGTCTCTGCCTGGGGACATCTAGCCCTGCACCCAGGTAGTTGCTGGGACGGGAGAGGTGGGCACAGGCAATGACGTCTCGGGAGACTGAGTCCAGCCGGTGGCTCTTGCCAAGTGGGGGCACAGGGAGCCCAGAGCGGGCGTCCTTGAGGGCAAAGATCAGGAGACCCCGCTGAAGGCCTGAAGGGGAGACTAAGGGGAAGGGGAGGGGGGCACGGGCAGAGGAGCCGGTGTCACAGAAACCCTGAAAAGGCGGGAGGGGCGACCTGGGCACTCCAGGGGCTGCTGAGCTGACGAGGAAACTCGCCAGCCGACCTCGATGTGCCCCAGCTATTCCTCTGATCTTGTGGCAGAGCCTTGGGGCGAGGAGCACCCAGTATCCATCACGCTCGAGACCAGCCCCCAAAGGAGGATGGGTGTTCCCAGAGCTGCGTGTTCCCAGTGTGCTCTCAGTGCCAGCCTCTGGACCAAAGGCAGGAAATATGAGACACTGGAAAGGAACGGCAGCATTCTGGAATCTTGGGAGTTGAACCTTGGTCCCTTAAAGCGCAATTCAAATCTCATCACCTCCAGGAAGACTTCCTGGATTCAGTCTCCCTTCTCTCCTACTCTAGCCTATTATGAACCTCACTCAAAAGGGATGTCCTTGCCCAACCCACTGAACTAGTATTCCTGCGTCTTTGCATCTGCGTGAGGAACCACAGAGCCAGCTCTCCTGCCGGCCTCTCCCAGCGGGTGCTTAGAGCTCCCTGGGCTCCCTCCTGCTCGCTCCTCCCAAGAGCAGCTGGTCTGGTCCTCCAGGTGACCTGGCCCTGGCCTCCAAGAAAGCTCTGCTGCCTGGGCCTCAGTGCCCGGAGCATGCTGGGTGCTGGTCTGATGGGAGAAGCCAGATCCAGGCTGAGGGGTGAGACAACGACCATCCATTCTCCTGGCACTCCTCCCTGTCCCACGGGGCAGGGGGTTTGTGTGCTGACTGTAGACGTGCTACCCCCTTCACACCGGCTGCTCCCACAGTGTTCCCCTGCACACTGCACCCGGCCCCCCAGGCAGGAGGACTCACCATATCTGCAGGTCCAGGACCACCCGTCTCCGGTTGCGCTTGTCAGTGTGTGCCTTGACACCGTTGACCCTGGGGCACTGCAAGAGATGCCAGAGGGCTGGTCAGCAGGGGTCTTGCAGCTCCTGTCTGTCCTGGGCACCCTGACACTTCCCTTCCAAGAATGTGCCCCCTTCGTTCTCTCTCCTCCCACAGATGTTTACTGAATACCTACTCTGTGCCAGGCACTGGACTAGGAAGAAGGTGAGGGGCAAGATGGGCAAGCGTGCCCTCAGGGGCTCATAGCTCGGCAGAAGGGACAATGGAGGGGGCATGAGTGCAACCTGTGGGGACATCAGGAACATCTCCCAGTGCGGGATGGGTGGGAGTCAATGAAGGCTTCCTGCAGCAGAAGGCATTTAAACGGTTCTGGTAGATGGGGAGTCGGCTCCCTAACAGCAGGGGAGAGGGCAGGGTCCCTGGCTTATCTGATCTGCACAGCACCTGGCTCTGTCTTGGCCTCCAGGGCCGCTAGACCCAGAAAAGCCAGGGGCAGCCTGGGGGTGTGGGGCACTGCCACCGACCCCCCTGCGGCCTACTCCTGCGCACCCAGGACAGAGCTGGGTCCTGGGGAAGGCTGCTGCCTGGAAGCCCACAGCACAGAGAGGGGTGACCACCAGTAGCAGCTGCCCTGTGCCAGGCGGGGCAGCCCTGGCCCAGGCCTCGCTGTTAGGGGAGGGCGCAGGGCTAGGCATTGGCCCCCACTGGCCCTCTCTCGGCCAGTGTCCTACTCAGAGCGAGCACGGCTCACACAGCTGGGCAGAGTGTCCCTGAGGCCAGGCCTGTTAGTCACACTTCACGACCACCCTTAGAAGTGGGTCCTTTCTTTTTACAGACGAGGACACTGGCGCTCCAAGAGGTTAAGTCACTGGCTTAAGGTCATCGCGGCAAGAGCAGACCTGGGCATGGGCGCAGGAACTGGGAGCTGGACACTCATAGATGTAAAGGACAGTGAGTGCACCGAGTCCTGGCCGAGCCCAGGAAGGTCAGGGAGACGTCCTCATGACTCCCCCACCAAAGGGCAGGGGAGGGAGGAAGGGGGAGGGGAGAGCCAGGGTGGGCCAGGTGGGAGGAGCCAGGATTGAAAGGGCTTTGAATGCCAGGAGCAGGAGTCAGGTATTTCTGCAGGGCTGGAGCGTCTGGTCAGCCTGCTGGGCCCCCTGGGTTCTCCTGACGCAGTGAAAATCATCCCTTAGGATCAGCCACCTCTAGGCCTGATTCTACTGCTGGCAGCGATGACTTTCTAGCAGCAGCACATCCCCCAGGCACGACTCCCAGGCGAGCGGCCTGGCCGAGCAAGGTCTGCTTCAGACACAGCAGTCTTGCGCTCTCAGGCGAATGAAACCCTCAGATGCCAGCTGAGCCATCACGCCGTCCAGGAAGCCTTCCCTGACTACTCCCCCACTCCCGAATTCATGCATTCCTCCACCACAGCACATACACCGCCATGCTGTCATCCACAGTTTATGTGTCTGCCTCCGCAGCAGGACAGTGACCTTCCTGAAGGCAGGGGCAGAGCCACACCCTCCTGTCCACAGTGCCTCCCACACAGCCCTGCTAAGTCATATGTGAATGAACCAGGGAATGAACAAATGGGCCAGCAGACACTAGGACAAGCTAGTCCTGGCAGAGGCAGAGGGATACAAACCAGGGCTGAGGCCTGCCTGATCCACCCCCAGCTCAGAGCCAGGCACATGCCCCAGGGTGGGCAGACAGCTCTCGCCAGGCTGGCCCGCATCCTGACACCTGCTTGTTCCAGGACAGACCAGAGGCCAGTGCCTCTGACTTACCATCTTCACCATGGTCCTCTGCCAGGGGATGCATTTGCATTTTCAATGATCAAGATAAGACTTACATCAATGGGGCACTTGGGGCAGGTGGAGTGGGTCAAGAGGGTGGAATAGGAAACTCAGCCTGGAGTAGCGACATGATGTCAGATAGGTTACACACGAACTTCTTTTATCATAGGTCGCCCATTATCCTCGCAGAACTAGTGTGGCCTTGCACATTGACTGGCTTGATTGCCAGAATCCATCAGTTAGCCGAGAGTGACATGCTGCTCTGAGGCACTATCTCACACCATGAGAGTGTGTTCTTCCCAGCTGAGGGTAGGGAGTGTGACTTGCACATCTCTGGCTCCAGCTGGCTTGTACTGCAGAGCATGTTTTCAAAATTTTGTTTAAGAAAGTGGAATTATTTCCCTCCTCTCTTTGCTCTCTCTGAGCCCGGCTTCCTTGGAACCTGCTGAGAGGGTGGTGGCAGGACTCTGGATGAGGGGTCTGCCCTGAGGCCCAGAGGCTGGGGGGTGCAGGTGGGGGCTGGGGACGGAGGCCACCCTGCACAGCAAATCCACCAACCTTCTGACCAAAGTAGAGCTTGGTGAAGGCAAAGGTCCTCAGGTGGGCGCTCTTCTCCCGGATCTTTGGCTCAAGTTTCTCCCGGACCTTGTTTTCCATGAGCATGCTCAGGTAGGGCCAGGTCTGGGAGATGATCTGCAGGGACAAGAAGAGACCCTTGGTAGGCAGATGTGTGCCCCCCACCCCAGACCCACCGCTGCCCAGGACGACCTGGCCCTGGGGCCGGGGTCCCCTGGCCTCTCCAGCGCAGTGCCATCTGCCTGCCTCCCCACCCTCCTGCCCATCGACCTACACACCCGTCCACCAGACGCTGGACGACTAGAGCAGTGGTTCTCTCTCTTGGACCGGTCTCACTGAGATTTGGGGCCATTTTGCAGAGTACCATGGAATAGTCATTCACTAGCTTAATATTGTGAGAGCCCTTCAGTTCTGCACTAAAACATGAGCTATCTGAATTGACATTGTCGGTTCAACAAGAAGCAGGTGCCAGGAGTTTAAGAAAAAAATGTAACAGAAGAGAAATTTAGTTTCTTGTGGACTTAATTTTTTCTAGCAATCAGAAAAGGCTGCCTCCGACTGATTTCTGCAGCAGAATGACTCTTGGCACTGGTCTGACACCCAAGTGTGGGACCTGGAGAGAAGGAGGGTGGCAGGAGATGGAGATCAGAGAGAGGCATGGTGGAAGGGGCAGCTGGCTGATAGGGTCTGTCTGGGCCAAAGGCTTCTCCCTCTTTCCTCTCGCAGACTTGGGCCTGAGTGTAAAGATGCACCTCACTCTTCCCAAACACATGATCAGAGGAACCAGGAGGAGTGAGGTGTCAGGGCTTCGTTGCCCCAGTTTCTCTCAGGGGCCTCTCTAGGGGCTGGTCCCATCTTCCTGTCTTGCGGGTTTATCATCTGCCAAGGGCCTCTGGACTACAAAGCTCAGTGGGACACACTTCGTGCCCTGGGGTGTGGTTCATCTACACAGCTGCTTCGCCATATGGGCCCTGAGCTGAGGGCAGAAGCCTCAACCCCAGGGTCACAGATGTCCACGCCCTTGTGTGGGCCTCTGTGTGTCAGCGCCGGGACAATGGGCATGGGTGGGGGCCCAGGAACTAGCTGACACGTGCAGAAGAATTGAACTTCAGGGGCACGGCACAGGTTTGTCCCAGAGGTCCTGGGCCCCCCTGCACCGACCCACAGAAATCAGTCACTCCTCTTAAAGCAGCAGCCTATGTCCTCCAAGTTTCACCCAGAGGTTGGGGACATTTTTTGACCCCTGTGGTAATGACATTTCTGGTAACATGAGAATAGCAAACTCAGATCAAAAACCATCAGGAAGTCCTTTCCTATGCCTAACCTAAGTCATTCCTGCTATGGGCTAAGCCTCCATCCAGAACAGAGTCTTAAGTCAGGAGACCTGAGGGGGCATGGAGGAGCCTTCAGTTAGGGGCCAGACCCGGAGCCACAGAGCCCAGGCTCTCCCTGGGGCATCTGGCACCACAGTCACAGGGAGTTCCCCTGCGTGACCTACAGACATCCGATGACGACAGCGTACCCTAGCGCTCACGACGTGCCGGGCATTGTGGTGCATTAATTACCTCATTAATCCCCGCACGATCACACGAGGCCGGGACCATAATTATTCCCACTGCCAGAAGAGGGAACCAGCTCTGGGAGTTACGCCACCGGCAGGAGGCTGCACGGCCCGCACTGGCAGATCTGAGCTGGGAACCAGGAGAAATGCAGCGGTTGTCAAATCACACCTGCCCCTCCCCAGAAAGCACTGAGCTTGGTCTGGTGGGCTACTGGCGGGTTGCATTTTCCTCTATACTAACCTGTATTTTCTAACTTTTCTGCTGGGGCCATGCATTAATTTTGCAATTAAAGGCTTTTTTTTTTTTAAAGAAAAGAAAGTCCTTGGTGATGAGAAGAACCCTGAGAACAGGAAGGGCGAGAGGCAGGCGGAAGGCCACCACTCCAGAGGCCGCGGGGCGTCTCTGCCCCTCACGGGCCCTTCTGCCCGGGCAGCCTAGGTCCACGCGCCGCGCCGCCGCCTTCCAGCCTCCCCCGGCTCAGCCCCGCCAGGCCGCCCCGGCCTTACCTTGTTGGCCCACTCGACCCGCTCCACGTCCGGAAAGTGGATCTAAGGAACAGAAGCCCCGAGGGGAAGTCAGACCCAGCCCAGCCGCCTCTGGGGACCAAGCAGGCGGCCAGGCAACGCCGCCTGTAGGATTCCGTCCCCGCCCGGGCTCTTCCCCCGGCCCGCGCCGGCCCTGGAGACTCTGCCGGCCGCCCTCCAGGCGTGCACCCTCCGCCGGGCGGGCCACGCTCGGCCCGGACACCGACAGCGCGGGACGCGCGTGGCTCCGAAGCGCCGCACACGGGCGGATCTGGGGAGACCGCCCCCTCCCGCTCCCCGCCTCATCCTGCCACCACCCCGCACCCCAGCGGGCAGGCGGGAGGGCGCCCCCTCCTTTGCTTATGCACATAAGGAGCCCCCAACTTGGGAACACGCAAGAGCTCCTTGCAAATTCCCTTCCTATTAGACACAAGTAATCCTAACTTCTGTATAAAAATTAGAAATTGTAACTAAGTAAAAGGAAACATTTTTTGAGAGAATGCCGTTCAGTGATAACCACCGCAATGCACGTCTTTCCAGTTTCTTCCAGAAACAAGTGTGTGTGGTAGAAATTGAGGTCCTAGTGTTTTGTAGCCTTTTATCACTTAATGTGTCATGATCGCGCTGATTCCAAATGTAGCTATTACCAGTTTGGAAGGCCAGAAGGGCATCATGTTGTTTTCATTGGCAACTGGGGTGCAGAGGCACCCCTCCTCGGCTCCCACACAAACCTCACCCCACCCCAGCAAGGAGGCCCCTCAGGCCAGGTCCTGGAGTCCCACAGCAGAGCTTCCTCCAGGTCACAGCTCAAGCACAGCCCCTGCCTGAGGGGTGGCGGAGGGGGGGGCGCTCCTGTCAGCCGACCTTTGCGTGACCTGATGCTGCCGGCGCTGAACCCCCTCCTCACAAGGCTCTCAGCCTCTGAATATGTCTACTGGACTTCTCATCCTCCTCCCCAAGGTTTTCTGGGAGACACAGAGGGGCAAGAATATGCCAGGTGCCAGGCACAAAGCACGAATCAGTAAAATGGCAACGCTGGCCATCACTGTCACCATGCCCCAAGTCACCTGAGCACGAGGCCAACTTGGGATCAGGTTTGTGGTGGGCCTAGAACCTCCTAAGGCCAATAAAGGGCCTGCCCTTCTGGCTGGGGGCTCTGAAGGCTCACTGCCCGAAGCCTGAGGACCAATGCGCACCCACCAAGGACCAGGCCCTGCCTAGTTTGGGGTGCCCTGAAGGTCCAAACCCAGACCTTGGCCTAGACCACTTGTCCAGGAGGAGAGCCATTCCCAAAGGAAGGGACAGAGCAATTTAATTTTCTTAGGAGCAGTTTTCAGCGGCTTTGAGAGGTCAGAGGAGCCCAGGGCTTCTGAGAGTCCTGGGACACACTGCCAGCCAGTTTCCCCGGAAGCTCTGCTGGGCTGATGCGGCTTGTTCCCTGTTAGCTCCTGCTCCTGCCGCATGAATGTCTTAGTAAATATGTGTGGAATGAATGGCTGACTGTATGAATGAATGCAAGGTTCTTGCCCTCAAAGAGCTCCCTCAAAGTCTGGGGAAGGAAGCAGGTGATTAATGGACCATTCCAGTACAGGCAGGGGAAGGGGGACCCCCAAAAAGGACAGAGTTTGGTTACAGCTGGGCCCTCCCGTGCCTCTGCTCCTCTTCTGCCCACGTCCACCGGTGAGCCCCTCGCTCTCCTCCTTCCATCCCAACCACTGTGCTCCCCCTCCTGCCAAGGTATGCACACCCCTCAGCGGCCCAGCTCATCCTGCACCCCTGGGAGCTGAGAAGTTCTGATCTGCTGGACCCTGGGCAGGTGATCCAGCTTGTCAGGTCCAATCCTGGTCACACTGGGAAGACTGTCAGACAGATTCCTGAGCTGCCTCACACCTTCTGAATCAGAGTGTATGGGGCGGGGCCTTCCAGTTTAATGGGCTCCTGACGTGACTCTGGAGCCCAGGCAGGGCTGGTTGTGCGGCATCAGTGACCAGTCCACCCCCCGCATTAGACTGCCCCCACTCTCCCTGCCAGTGAGGACAGCACCGGGACACCTGGGCCCACACCGAATCAGTTCTCATGGTCTGTCCATCACGCCTGTGTTGGAGGCTCCTCACTAAGAGATTCCTCCAGAGTGAGTCTGAACCCTCTGAGGACAGCAGCAATTCAACCCAAGAAAAGAGATTCATCAAATCACCCTATTCTGCCTCAGGCACCCTGGGCCACCTGCGAACCGAACCTCAGCACCTGTCACAACTCCCCACTGAGCCAATACAAGGGCCAGGAGCCAGCTGACTTGGGACTTCAGCCCTGTGACTGCCCCTGACAAGCCCTGGACCAGGGAATGAAATCAGAGACACGGTCACTTCCAGAGCAGCTACTCAAACCCAGTACTTCCACAGTTTGATGCAAATTAGTCTCTTCTTCCATAGTAATTAGTATTTTTTGGATCTTTCCCAAATGCACAAAAATATTATGTTTTTTATCTATTGCCTTTATATTTTAGCTTTTGCATTTTAGGTCTTCAATCTGTCTGGCATGCTTTTACAACCGGTGAGATAGGCATATAATTTCATTTCTCTCCACACTCCCATTAAGACCATTTTCTAGTATCACATACACACAAAAAAGCAGTCCATCTTCCTCCTACCTCGTGAAGCATCTTCCTTCACCTATCATGCTCTCACGTGTACTTTGACGTGTTTCTGGATTTGGCATTGCATGCGTGGTCTGGTTGCCTATTCCTGCGTTGAGTAGCACACTGTTTCCGTCACTGTGGCTTAGCAAAAGGACCTGGGGTACAGTGATTCCCCTTTTTTTCTTTTTCAGACTCATTAAGATGATAGTAGGTATTTATACTTCCATATGAATTTTAGAATCATCCTGCCCATCTTCACAAAAAGAAATGCTCCTGGGATTTTGATTGTTATATTTTTGAATTTATAGATTAATCTGTGGGAGACCTGATGTCTTTACAGTATTAATTTTTGCATCCATGAACAGAGTATTTCTCTTTATTTATTCCCATTTGATTGTATTCACCTTTAGGAACATAAAAGTCTTTACGATAAAAGTCTTGCACATCTTTTGTTAGGTTACTTTGTGGGTTTTGCAGTTACTAGAAGTGGTATTTCATTTTCGGGGCAACTCAGTTGAAATTTGTTATTAGTTCTAATTGTTCATTAATTCCCATAGGTTATTTATATGCATTTATAATCTCCAAACAGTAGCAGTAGCAATTTTGTCTTTTTGCTCCCCATCCTTATCCTTGTTTTCTTGCCGACAGTGGCCAGGACCTCCTGTACTATGCTGGCAGTGGTGCTAACAAGTGGCTCTAGCATGTTCCTGTCCTCAAAAAAGAAGTTTCTCCTCTAGGCTAGATGTTTCTGCAGATTTTTGGAAGACAGCCTCTGTCAAATTAAGGAAGTTCTTTTTCAATTCCTAAACTTTCAAGAGCTTTCATTAAATGGATATTGAACTCTATTCAGTACTTTCTCCAATCCACTGAGATAATCATGTTCTTTCTTTCCCATTAATGTGGCTGACTTCAGTGACATTTCTAAAACAGAACCATGTCTAGTACCTGGGATAAAGTCCACTTGAAGTAATATATGTAATTAGCTTGATATTTCATTTAGGTTTTATATACTCTACAGTTTTTTCCTTGTGCAGTTTATATCTGTTTTTGGTATGTCTTAACAATAAATCATACACGTGGGACACCTTTCCTTATCCCATTTTCTGAAGCAACTTATAAATACAGGAATTATCTGATCAATGAAGTTTCTTATGTTACCTATAAAGCCATCTTAGCCTGGGGCTTTTTGGGTGGTAAATAACCATTCCTTCCTTGGTGGTTAACGATGTACTCCAGGTCTACTTACCTCTTATTGTGGTAATTTTGGCACTTAAGTTTTTCTAGAAATGTATCTAGTTCACCTGGGTTTTCAAAGGTATTGATTTATAGTTGTTTATAATATTTTGTTACTAATCTGCTATATCTAGTTATTTTTGCCCTTTTCATTCCATATTTTTTCATCTTTTTCCCCCACAATCAAACCTGACAAAGATTTGCCTATTGTAGTAATCTTTTCAGAGAACTAACTTTAGCTGTTAATGATTTTCTTTCCCTTTCACCTTTATTTTGAAAATTTGGTTCATCATTCTTATATTATTTCCTTCCTTATTTCTTTGATCTAAATCTGCTTTTATATTCCTAGAATCAAACTCTGAGTTGAATTTTTTCAACTTTTCTTACTTTGCAATAAATACACTCAAAGTTATAAATTCCCTTACAGTTTTTGACAGCATTTTCATTATTCAGCCATTTTTTGGTAATTTCCACTATGACTGCCTCTTAGTGATTTTTAAAAGAGTAATATTTTTAAATATGTAGACACATGAGATTTCTATAGCTATGATTGTTTCCTAATTTCATTTCTTTATGGTCTGAACAGTCTGTGGGATGGCAATTCATTGGAACATACTGATAATTCCTTTGTGGCCTGGCATGTGATTAATTTCTGCGACTGTTCCATGTACGATCAAGTCATTAATCACGACCTTTGAATGTTCTTTATCCTTGTTTATTCCGCCTACTTGATTTGCCATTTTCAGAGAGGAATGTATTAAAATTTCCAAGCCCAACTGTTGATTTATATGCTTCTCTATGCAGTTCTGTCAGTTGTTGGTTTATATTTCAAGTTTCTATTTTGCAGTACATGTATGTCCATGATTATTATATTACTTTGTTAATTATTGCTCCTTTGATGAGGATTTAACATCCTTATCTTTATGATGTAATTAAGCTACATCCTATTTTGTCAAATATGAAAATTGCTACTTCAGTTCTCTTTTGTTTCAGATTTGTCCAGCTATATCTTTTTCTATTCAATTGTCAACCTTTTTGAATTCATGATATCTCACATCATTTAAAACTCACCTTAATCCCTTATTAGCCCCATTTTATGGATAAAGAAACTAAGGCTCATCAGAGTTTACTTATAATCACCAGCTGTGAGGTGCTAGAGCTGAGCCCCAGATCCAGGTCTGTCTTATCACAAAGTCTACTTTTCTACCCCACTCACTCCTCTTAAGAAAACCTTACATACCACTTTACTTCTTCTACAGAAAGTCCAATTTAGCAGAGAATTGCCTGCATGGGACATGAGTCTTCAATGGGAGACCATGCTTTATAGCTAACAAAGGGCATTCCACAGACACCGTCATTTCATCCTTACTCTCTATAAGGTGAATAGCAAAGCTACAATTATCTCCATTTTATAGATGAGGAGAGGCTTAGAGACTCGTCAGAACTTGCCAACATTACCCAGATGAAAAAAAACCCAGATCTTCTCACCTACCTGTGATTTGAGTCCAGCCATCAAATCTTTTTCTAGTCTGTTTTCTCCTCCCCCTTCTCCACCTGAAATGCCAGCATTTAAAGTCCATTTTTTTAGTGTTTTTCTGACTATTCCTTGTGCTTTTAAAATTTCACCTCTGTAAGCCTGTTTTCTCATCCACAAGATTGGGTATAACACAGCCGGCTTCACAGAGTTCCTGAGAGGGGTACACAAGGCAACGTGTGTGTGGTGTTCAGTACCCCTCCCGGCCCAGAGTCAGTGCTCCAGAAGCGGTGGCTGCTCCCGGCAGGTGTACAGATCCTGGGGTGCAGACCCGCTGATGTCTTTGCCCTCAGGACCTGCCACGAACAGGGTCACCGAGGCCACATGTCCCATTCTGATGGACACAGTCTCCACTGGGTCTCCTGGTGCCTGGATCTCTGCACTTTGGGAGACCGCTGAGAAGGGAGAATAGAAAATGAGGAGAGGATGACACAGCCAAAGTGGCGGAGGCCAGAGGGGGAAGACCGTCACTGAGTGTTGTCTCCGGGGCCTCTGGCGACTGAGAGGTAAGGGATCTGCGCCCCTGTGGAACTGCCCCATGGGGATGGCTCCACAGGGAGGCATGGCAGAGGGGCTCTGTTAGCATCTCCCCTTACTAAGTAAACAAAGGGAAGGCAGAAAAAGAAGACAGGCGGCTCACCCTCAGACTGAGTTCTAAGGCCACTGAGCTTTTGTTCCAGTTTCCCAGAAGGATGGGAGCCTCTGGGAGTCTCCGGGCCAGCGAGGGGCAGAGACCTACATCAGCAGGCAACACCCAGGACCAGACTTGGGCAGGAGTTCTCAAACTGTCTGCACAAACCACCACCTGGAGAGCTCATTAAAATGTGGATTCTTGGGCAGGGCCCTCAGAGACTTGGATTCAGGAGGACTGGGGTGGGTGGGGCCTGGAAACCCACACCTCCCCGGGTCACTCTGATGGTGGGGGCGGAGGGCGGGGAGGAATGAGCACACGGCTGGGCTCAGCAGCCCAGAGGACCCGCTCAGCCCCAGAGGAACCTGACTGGCTGTCACTCTGCGAAGAACACTGCGCTGTCAATCAAATTCTTACCAGCAGCCCATGAACCTCAGTTTTTACAAAGGGAGCATCTTTTGTGCCATAAACAGCAAGGCAGGCAAGAGCTAGTAGGTGAAAAACACAGTGTCATGCTTCTGCCTGGCTCTGGGCCCTGCCCTCGCCCCTAAGCGGTGCCCCCTCCCTGCCGCCCCCGACCCTGTAGGTGCTTTCTGTAGCCAGGCGGCAGGGGGGCTGGGGCTGACCCCTTCCAGAGGCCTCAGGTTCCTCCTGGCCAAGGGAAGTGAGGGTGTTCATGCCGGTGCGGCTCAGAGCTGCTATCAAGAGATAACGGGTGTGACTCTATACTAAATGGAGACAAATTCAGAACCCTAGTAAGGTTCGTCCCCACAGAAACACGAACACTATCCCGACTGATGTATTACTGGTGTGAGCATTTCTCCAAAGCAGGCCTGGGAAATCCCAAAGTTGCCAGGATCCCAAAGGCCTGCTTTTCCCCTGTTCTATCCCTTGGGGAAGCTTAAATAGATGGGCCTCAGCCTAACTGTGCTTGCACCTGGCTGTTGTTGGTGAACCTGGGCCAAAGTCTGCCAGGCAAAGTGGGCTAATATTTTAATGTCAGCATTTCCAGACACTGTCACAGGAATGGGGGTAATGAGAGCTTAGACAAGACAGACAGACTGTACAGAAAACTCAAGTCTACATCAGAATTCCAGGCTAGCAGAGGCCACCCAAATGGCCCACATCAGGGCTTCCTCTCTAGTTTATTTCTTAAACACTTTTAGGAAAAATGATTCCATAGCAGTGAGGAAACGAGCCAAAGCAACAGTGCATCCCAGCAGGGCTGGGGCCCAGCGGGGCCCACAGATGGGCAGAGGTTGGGGTGGGAGGCCTGGGTGGGAGCTTTGGCCACCAGACTCTCTTGGGAGGCAGCAGATCGCAGGGCTCCACTTACAGGGCCTGCCTGTCACTAAGTGAACGCAGCTCGCTCCCTCTCACGGGGAGGGCAGCTCCTCCCGTGGGGCCGCCATGTGCAGACACACAGACACAGAGACACAGACAGACAGACAGAGATATGCAGACACACACACACACAGACCTACATGGAGACACATGTACACATACACACCCAGAACTACACAGACACCGTCGTAGAATCACATGTACACACAAAGACACACACCCTCTTCGCTAGGGAATAAAAGCCCTGTGGCTCCTCTGTGCTCCCAACGGCATTCTTACACATAGGCCTGCCGAGCGGGACGTGTGCTGCCAAGGCCCTCCCCACGCTCACAGCCAGCCTCCCGGGTGTCCTGCCGGGATGTCCTCCCAGGGAAGCCCCCAGGCTCAGGTGCATGCTCTGTGGGTGCCTGGCTGGTGGTTCCTCCTCTACCAGTAAACGGCCCCTCACTTCACTCACTTTTCTTCTGAAGAAGCAAAGCCTTTTGTTCCTTCTCTCTGTTCTTGGGAGACAAACATTTAACCATGAAAACTAATTTTAAATCTGCCCACTCTTCTGCTTAAAATCACCCTGCTAAAAGTGCTTTAAGGGAAACGATTGCTTTGCCAACTGGAAATTCTGTCTAGCGCTGTTCCAGAACCCACAGGCGTCTTACCACCACACCCAGCCCGCTGACCGGCCTCAGCCGGACCCAGCGGAGGGACAGCTGAGCAGGTAAAATGCCAAGGGCAGTCATCATAACCAGAATACCGGTGCCAAGAGCCTGTCACCCTCTGCTGAGAAGTAAGGGTTCTGAGCCGAAGGACTGCCCCACGCTGTCCACGGTCATTTCTTCAGAGTTCAATGACCCAGTAATGATCAGAGGTTAAAAAATATTATCCTCTTGCTTATCAAACTAGTAAAATGCCAAAACAGATAACACTCAGAGCTGATCTGACGACAGTGATGCGGGCACGAGAATCTTCAAAGTGTTCGTAGGCTCTGACATTTCAGTGTCACATGCAGGACTTCACAGGAAGGCACTTGAGAAACATGGCCTGGGATTTTACAGCAGTCACTGAAGTGTTCATGGAGGGGAGAGCCGGCTAGCTCAGGGCACTCAGCTGGAGGCCGAGGTACACAGATGAACACGAAACACACCTTGCCTTCAGAGGGCCCTGGGTCTGGAGGAGAAGCCAGACATAGAAACAGGCGGGTGCAAAGTGGCATGGGAAATGGACTGATAGACACATGAGGGTACAGAAAGGGTCTGAGGACGGGGGGGTCTCGGAATGGATGCGTACGCTTGGACTTGAAGGAAGAATCAAGGGCGCCAGACTCGCAGGCTGGAGAAATTCCAGACAGAAACAGGAAATACCACTTACTCAGCTTGCCGGGGGAAGAGGGCAAACTCGCAAATAGCTAAAATAACATTAGAGAAATAGTTAAGCAAGTTTTGTGCTATATTCATGTTAAGGATACTGTAATCCTTAAACATGTTTTTGAAGAATGTTTCTATACAATATTAAGAACATTAAAAATAAGAGGGAAAGGAAAAAAAAGGGTACAAGTTTTTAAAAGCCATTTTCTTCTACCTTCTCTACAAAGGAAGTAAACCCAAACAGAAAGATGTGTCTCTGGGTGGAGGGGTGATAAATGCTTATGCTGAGTTTTACTGTTAGGCCATTTCCAAATCTTCTACAATGGGAATACTTTTACTTCTATAACCAGAAAAACAGACTTTTAACCAGTTTACAAGCTGTTGCTTAAAAAAGGGGACACAACTTGGACATAGGAATGGAGTGGGTGATTCTGAGGCCCTGAAACATCCTGTGTCCCAGATAAGCTCCTGGGCTTTTCACTCAGCGTTTGGAGGGCTCCCTGCACCGGGGCGGGGCTCATAAGCAGCCCCTGCACTGTACAGAGAGAGGGCCTGCAGGAGCCCCGCCCTGACTCCCAGCTAGCCTGAGGTGTCAAGTCTGGAACCCTTGGCTTGACAGAGAGGGTGTGGAAAGAGAATGAGGCTTTGTCCCTTTAATAATTCCCACTAGGGCAGAAACATCTTAACTCCCTCCCAACTATTTACTGTAAAGGAGGAGGAGGAAAAGGAAATCACTTTCCACAAGTGCACGTGAACATTTTTGGGCTATAAGCTCTAGGTTTCCTGAGATCTAAAAATCTCTGGAGCTCTCCCAGTGGAGGTAACTCTAAATGGAGGTGGGAGGGGCAGGAAGGAGGTAGGGAAGGCTGGGCCCCAGTGCCCTGGTCCTCCATGGAGCTGGGTTGTGGCTTTGGGGGCAGCACACACCTCCCAGCAGTGCCCGAGTCACTGGGGACAGTCCCACTGAAGTGCCTCTGCCGGTGGTCAAGGCTCCGGTCCAGGAGGCCACTGGAAGCTGGTGATCAGCTCTCCACACCTTCCTGCCCACTAGAGAGAGGGCTGCTGTGTGGCCCTGATCCTCACCTACCATGTGATCTCCCACCTACTAAGGTCCCTGGGCACTTGGCTTGGAGAAAAGGCTGTTGTGGACACTCCTTCCTGGAAAACTTCAGCCCCTTGTGGATTGAGCAGGGGGCAGTCTCCTGTGGGTTGGGGTAGCCCAGACTGCAGCCCCAGAGTCTGCTCGCCCCAGGGCGAGATGAGGGGCTCAAGTGACCACACTTGCAGGAAACTGGGCCCAGTGTCCCCATCCCCTCCCACAGCCCACAACACCAGGGCGCCCCCTCCTGGGTGTGGGTAAAATTGTAATATTTCCAGAATGTCTCGCCTGGCTTTAGTACATCTGCCTATCAACAGGCGCTCAAGGGTGGAGAGTATGGCTTTAGGGCATTGCATCATTTCTCAGTGGTGGAGAGAAGTTCATCTCCACGTCAATGGGTTATTACCTGGGCAACCGAGGGAGTGTCTGACCCTGAGAGGTTAAAGGGAGGGGGCTGGCTTGCTTGCAGGCTTGCTTCTCCAGGAACAGAGAGAGACAGCCCTGGACTGCAGTTTGTAAGCAATAAACGGGTTTTAAATTTTATTTCTCCCTTTGACTGATTTCAGTTTTTAGAGGTATTTTTGCCCTGGGATTTCCTTTCCCCAGACTTACACTGGGTCACCTCTGACCTGGTCAGACCCCCACCCCCCACCAGGCTTTCTCAAAGCCTTGCACTGCCACCTCGTGTGACTGATCACACCGTGTCAGGAAAGGCTGTTACCGGGGGTCTGAATCCATCTGGCCTGGGGCTTCCCTGAGGGCAGGAACCAGCCTGCCACCCTGTGCCTGACACGCCGCAGCCCTCCAGGGTGCCTGCCGGCTGGGTACAAACAATAGCAGAAATGCCCAAGATCCCTGTGTGGGGCCTGGTGGCAGCAATGCCCATATTCTATTCCTCTTATGGCCTGATCCTGGCCCAGGACATGGTAAGTCCACGAAGCATCCCTGAGACATGGGGCTGAGGACCAAGGGACATACCTAAAACCTCTGGGGCCTCTCCCTTCCTGAGGACTCCAAGGTGCATGAATGACCTCAGAGGCTGCAGGGACCTCACCAGAAGCCCCCCTAACACCAAGGAGTCCCCAACCAGTCCTGATGTGTCAGACCACGTTCCACAGTGCTGGCTCCAAGAATTGAGCTCTGTGATCTGATGTGAGAGTGGCACCTAGCTCGGAGCTGTCACTACGTGTACCTCCCCCCATTGATAAGAGTCAGCGCCGGACAGACCGTGAGAGCCTGGGCCCTTGAAGACCGCTGCCCCACACACAGAAGAAGTGTCAGACTCAGCCCCGGGAAGGCGAGGCCGCAGACCCGGTTGTCAGCAGAGGGGCCGTCAGAGAGGCTCGGAGGGGACCGTCCCCGGGACACTGCTGTGAGCCTTGCGATGCTCGCTGCCATGGGAGGTCCGCCTTTCCCAGCGCTCCCCTTGGCCAGCACCCCAGGGCACACCCAGTGAGGTGCTGTGTAGGCAGGGATGTTGAGCACAGGGTCCTGTGGGCATGCGGCACTGGAGAAAAGCCACCTTGGGACTGATCGATGATGGCAGACTCCTACAGCTAGTAGGACTCAAGAGCATCTCCCAAAACCGCATCATTTTCAGAGGGGATTCAGGGACCCAGAGAAGACAGGGGACCTTCTCAAGGTCCCCCAGTGAGTGAGGGTTACACCCCAAGTCCAGATCTGCCACCACAGCATTCGGCCCCTGTCCCCTTCTCAGCAGACACACAAGGGTTCATTTCCCTAACACAGCCGCCGATGACTGATTGCTGCCACCTGGGGGAGAGCACGCCCAGCTAGACCGGAGGCCACAGAGACAAAATGCCAGGTTTTCTGACAGTTCTATCCCCTCTTCACCCATCTCAGGCCCTCATCCCCAAACGCATCCCACCTGACCTGGAGCCAGGAGAGACCCTCACTAAACCTCCCTCCTCACACCAGCAGGGGCAAAACAAACATATGATAAACCAGTCACCCAACTGAGCTCTGGTCAAGGGCCCAGTGAGCCATCAGGAAATGCATGGAGCAGCGAAGGGCCTATCTCAGCATGACTGCCGCAGCGCGGCCTGCAGAGCCTCACCAGGGGCCCACGCCACGGGAGGTGGTGGGGCAGAGAAGCAGCGAGGGTTACCCCACGGGGCCTGAGGAGCCCAGAGCACTGAGGAGCGGCTCTGCCGAAGGAAGCGGTTTCTGGAGCGGCACGGCCGGAATGTGTGAACCCACAGCGGTAGCCTGGACAGGACGGTGCCTGACTGCCAGTTCCGCACAGGCCGCCTGCCTGCGCCACTGTCTGTGGTCAACCCACTCCAGAGAGAAATCTGCTGCTGGGTCACTAGGTAATGAGCTTCTTGTTAGGAAAAGGCAGAGTGAGGCACCTCGGGAAACTGAGAATTTAACAGCAGCCCCTGTAGAGCGCCCACCTGTGCCTGGCTCTGTACAGGGGCTTTTCAGACACCCACCCAGGCACAGGTGTGCACAGCGAGCTTCCATGGCAGCTAGTGTGCGGTGGGGCTGGGCTTTCACCAGCTCTGCAGCATCCAGGACTTCGCGCCTGTCAGTGCGCTGTCCACGGTCCCCGGCCCAGGCAAGGGGCCTAATTGGAGAGGCTCTTAATTCCTTGAAAAGTAAACCTAAAACTGGTGCGCAAGGAACATTTGCCTGCAAACAGCAAGTGGCAGTCACTCCTCTGTTCAGAGGCTGGCCAGCCGGGTGCCTCTGCCTTCTCTCTTCCACGTGGCCAGGCCGCATAACAGGTCAAAGGGATTCACCGGTTCTTCACTTGTGAACCTCTTTACAGAATGAAGGATCCTTTCTTCCAGTAATATCTTCCAAGGAAGGGAAGCTAAGTCTGAGCAGGGCTGTCTGAAGTTTGGCCAGAAACAACCTCCTTTTACAGGTGGGGACACTGAGGCCAGCGAGGGAAACCAATTTCCAAGATCACCTGGAGGCAGCAGCTTGGAGTGATGTGTCGAGGAGTCTAGCAGGACAGGAAAGCCGCCCCACTGGGGACTAATGATGGTCACCACGGCCCGGCGAGGGAGCGTGGTGGCATCTCTGCTCCGGTTCAGCCAGCCTTGGCCTCCACCCCCTCACAGGGGCCTGGTGCGAATAGCACAAGGTGTGATTGACAACAGCTTGATAAGCAGGAGGGGGGCTGGATATCCACACACCCCCCACCCTCACTGGGCACTGCCATACCAGGGACGCTTCCTGGCGGTGCAAGCAGGCCTGAGTGTGGGAGCCATGTATGGGGCCCTTGAAACCCTCAACTTTTCTTCAGCCCCTGACTCTGATAATTTGTAAAAATATTTTTTTGATACCCAAAGGAGGTCATAAGCCACCAACCACACTTCCATGCAAGGAAATGAGTTCTCGACCAGGGAAGAAGGCATACTGAGAGGTCCGCATATGAGGATAAAGGCACCCGTGCTCCAAATGTGGGCAAGGATCACATTGCTCCCACCATACCCAGAGCCACGTCTCTCTGCATCTTCATAAACAATATGTGTTCCTTGGAAAACAGAGGACAGGAGAAGAATATTCAACTAAGTAGGTTCCAGGTTTTTCACATCATCCCCAGGTAAGGTGGGTCAAAAAGCCCGCATTTACATAGATTTGCAGGCTCTTCACAGGTGTTAATACAGATGACCAACCTCCCCAGACCCACTTCTCATGCTGGATTCACAGACCCAGTAATGGGTGCCCAGCTCATCAAATCAGAAAGCAGCCCACAAGGCCCCTAGGTCCCCCTCACATCAGTCCAGAGCCACCATTCATCTGGAGTCCCATGCTCACACATCTCGCTCCCCCCATCCTGGTCCCCTCTACCAACATCTGGACTTAAATCAGTTTCTCAACTGGTCTCTCTTCCCTAGCTTCATTCCTCCCTTCATGCTGCTTTTTACAGGACCTTTCCAACACCTTCCAGAGACCTCTTACAGCCTCCAGAACCAGGCCCAGCCTCCGCCAAGCTGCCTCACTTTGGCCCATGTCCACTAGCCCCTACCACACGTGTGAGCCGGGCCAAACCACAGGGCGCCCCTCATATAGAGCCATACCGGGCCTCCACGCTGCGTGCACAAGCCTGCCTCTGCCTGGAATGTCCTTTGCAGCACCTCTGCCTCAAACCAAAAGGTTGTCTGGGCCCTGGCCCTCCCGAATGGCCAGCCAAGCCAGCCAGGAGAGTCTGGAGAATGCAGGCTGAGGCCAGGCCCTTCCCAGGACCCTGCCAAGGAAGCAGGTGCTGTAATTGTCTGGGGACAACGTGATATGGGAACCAGTTAGGGTACCCTTCACTCTAGGCCTTCAAACCCTGACTGGGCTCCGTTCAGACTCCTGTCTCTGGCTTCCCTGAGACCTCTATAGCGATTAGCTATGCTGCATCTGCCTCTTGCCCAGACTACCCTCTTCTAGGAGGTACACCATCACCTTCCTCTATGTGTCCCTACAGCAAGCTAGGGCAGGCCTGGCATATGGTTTACAGGGTGAAAACCCAGGAGGTATTTTTTTGCATTGTCTTCCCCATCAGGCTGAGCTCCCTGTTACAGGCTTGGTTCATGTTGCTCCTGGGGTCCCCCTTCCCCCAGGGGAAGATAGAACAGTTCCTATGGTGTATGTGAGCATGGGGGCAGGGGGTGGGGAGATTTGGGAGTGTCAGTGTCGCTACAGGATCAGATTCTTGCCCCAGTTTAAGAAACACTGTCTTTGCACCCAGCTACAGGTCTAGGGGCCTCCTTAATACAGGAAGGGGCAGAAAGGGAGGGCTGTCACTTGGTGAGATCTCATGCGCCCACTCTCATAGACAAGGCCACCATGGGAGTTGCAACAGAGGTCTGGGAAGGTCTGGACTCCCTCAGCAGACAGGAAGGGAGGAGGCCCAAGATGGTGGCATAGGAAGACTAAACTCACCTCCCCCCATGAAGACACCAAATCTACACCTATATACAGAGCAATGCTTCCTGGAAAAGAACTAAGGTCTGATTGAACAGCTTCTGCACAACAAAAGATGGGGTGAACACACAGAGAGCAGCAGGAGAGACAGAGACAACATGGGAGCCCCAACCCTGTGGTAGGAACTGCAGTAGGGACAATGTCACTAAGGAACCCCCCCGTGCAGACCTGTCTGCCCCAGGGCACAGAAAAACAAATGCTCAAGAGAGCAATTAGAATGTAAGTGAAGGAAGCCATTCACTAACACTAGTATCTGCCAAACTGGGGGGGAACTGCTCGAACTCTCTCCGAAGTCAGAGGTGCTGGCGAGACCCACTGTTTATGTTCTCCCTCCACTTTGATAATGTGGATGAGAGCAGGGTCGGGGCACTCTAGCTGGCCTGTAGGGCCACCCCAGCAAGTCCCAGGCCCTTAGTCCACACCAGCAACAACTGTCCCTACAAGGTAGTACCCCTGACTATACCCTCCCCAGCTCCAGCCATCCCACCAAGGTTGCCCTGGTGTGGCACATACTGGGACAACTCAGGCCTGTGCTCACTACAGGCTCACCAAGATGGCCCAGGGACAAAGCACGCTCGGACACCCTGCCCCTAGCTCCTGCCCCCTTCAGCTTCAGCTGTCAGTCCGGGGTAGCCCTAGACCCCTGGGCCCACACATATTTCGGTCCCAGCCATCCTGCCAGGTGGCCCCAGTGCAGAGTGCTACGGGCCCCTCGGCCTGGGCCTGGTACAGCTCCAGCCAGCCAGCCAAAGCCACCAGGCCCACACAGTCCACACAGAGGACCTCCCATAAAAGTCCACTCCTTCAAGACCGGGAGAGGTGGCAGTTTTACCTAATTAATAGAAAAGAACACAAAAAGTCAAACAAAAAGAGAAGATAGAGGTATATACCCAAACAAGTCAAAACTTTAGAAAAGGGACTAAAGAAATGGGAGATAAGCAACCTCCTGATAAAGAATTCAAAGTAATGGTCATAAAAATGTTCACTGACTGGAGAGAAGAGTGGATGAACTCAGTGAGAACTTCAACAAAGAGATAGAAAATATAAAAAGACCCAATAAAAACTGAAGACACAATAATTGAAATGAAAAATACACTAGAGAGAATCAATAATAGATCAGAGGGTGCAGAGAAATGGACCAGTAATCTGGAAGACAGGGTAATGGAAAGCACCAAACTAAACAGCAAAAATTTTTTTTAATTAAAAAAATTAGGATAAATTAAGCAACTTCTGAGACAACACCAAGCATACTAACATTCACATTATAGAGGTCCCAGAATGAGAAGAGATAGAAAAGGGGGCAATTATTTGAAGAAATAAAGGCTTAAAACTTTCCTAACCTGGGGAAGGAAACAGATATTTGGGTCCAGGGAGCACAGAGAGCCTCAAAAATGATGGACTCGTGTGGGTACACACCAAGACACATAATTAAAATGGCAAAAAGTAAAGATAATGAGAGAATCTTAAATTCAGCAAGAGAAAAGCAGTTACACACACAGGAAACTCCATAAGGCTATCAGCTAATTTTTCAGCAGAAACTGCAAGCCAGAAGGGAGTGACATGATGTATGCAAAGTGCTGTAAGGAAAAAAACCTACAACCAAGAATATTCTACCAGCAAGTTTACCATTCCTAACTGGTGGGGCAAAGAGTTTCTCAGACAAAAGCATTTATAAGAGGAGAGTTTATAGTGATACAGGCCTATCTCAAAAAATGAGCACAATCTAACCTTACATGTAAAAGGAACTGGAAAAAAAAAGAGGCAGAGCCCGAAGTTAGTTAGGAAGGAAATAATAAAGATTAGAGTGGAAATAAATGAAATAGAGACAAAAAAAAAAAAAGGAAACAATCAGTGAAACTAAGAGCTGGTTCCTTGAAAAAATAAACAAGAAAAGTTGAGTGAAAAGCCAAAATAAAATAAAATTAGAAATGAAAGAGAAGTTACACCTGACACCACAACAATACAAAGGATTATAAAAGACTACTATGAAAAAGTATATGCCAACAAATTGGACAACCTAGAAGAAATGGATAAATTCCTAGAAACATGCAATCTTCTAAAACTGAATCAGGAATAAAATAAATCTGAACAGACTGATTACTAGTAACACAACTGAATCAATAATCAAAAACTTCCAACAGAAAGAAGTCCAGGATCAGATCCTCAAACTTTTCCAAAAAATAGTAGAAGAAGCAATTCTTCCAAATTCATTTTATAAGGACAGCAGGATGCTGATACCAAAACCAGACAAAGATGCTACAAAAAAAGAAAATTACAGACAAACATGCCTGATGAACATAGATGTAAATATTATCAACAAAATGTTATCAAATTAGATTCAACAATACATGAAAAGGATATTTTCACCATGATTAAGTGGAATTTATTCCAGGGATACAAGAATGGTTCAATATTCGCAAATCAGTGTGATACACCACATTAACAAAAGGAAGGATAAAAATTATATGATCATCTCCATAGATGCAAAAAAAAGTATTTGACAAAATTCAACATGTTTATGGTAGAAACTCTCAACAAAGTGGGTTTAAAGGGACCATACCACAACATAATAAAGACTATATAAGACCAACCCACAGCTAACATCATATTCAGTGGCAAAAAGGTGAAAGCTTTTCCTCCAAGATCAGCAACAAGACAAGGACGTCCACTCTCACCACTCTTATTCAACATAGTCCTGGAGGTCTTACGCACAGCAATCAGAAAACACAAAGAGATAAAGGGTATCCAAATTGGTAAGGAAGGAGTTAAACTATCACTGTATTCAGATGACATGATACTGTATATAGGAAACCTTAAAGACTCCACCAAAAACTATTAGCATGAATTCAATTAATGAAATCAGTAAAGTTGCAGGATACAAAGTCAATATACAGAAATCTGTTGGGTTTCTATCTACTACTAAAAAACTAGTAGAAAGAGAAATTAAGAAAACAATCCTATTTACAATTGTACCCAAAAGAATTAAATACCTAGGAAAATTTAAGCAAGGAGGTAAAATACCTGTACTCTGAAAACTATAAGACATTGATGAAAGAAATTGAAGGTGAAACAAATGTATGGAAAGATATACCACACTCAAAGATTGGAAGAATTAATATTGTTAAAATGTCCATACTACCCAAAACAATCTACAGGTTCAATGCAATAACTATCAAAATATCAATGGCATTTTTCAAAGAACTAGAAGAAAATAACCCTAAATTTGTATGGAACCACAAAATACCCCAAACAGCCAAAATGATCTTGAGAAAGAACAAAGCTGGGGGTGTTGTGCTCCCTGACTTCAAACTATACTACAAAGCTATACTAATCAGAACATTATGGTACTTTGGGTAAATTCCCAGAAGTAGAATTACTGGGTCATATGGTATTTCTATTTTTAGTTTAGTTTTTTAAGAAACCTCCATACTGCTTTTCAAAAAAATATATGCACTCTTATGTTTATTGCATCATTATTTACAATAGCCCAAATGTGGGAGCAACCTAAATGTCTATTGACAGATGTATGGATAAAGAAGATGTAGTATGTACACACACACACACACACACACACACACACACACACAGAGTAATATCACTCAGCCATCAAAAAGTATACCTTGCCATTTGCAAAAATGTGGATGGACCTGAGGATATTATGGTAAGTGAAATGAGACAGGCAGAAAAAAATCAAATCCCATATAATTTCACTTATATGTGGAATCTAAAAAACCAACCAAACAAAACATAAATAGAATCATAAACACAGAGAACAGACTGGTGGTTGCCATAGGGAAGGGGGCAGGGGGGCTTAGTTAAATAGATAAAGCAGAAAAAAATAAGTGATATTTGGTACCTTGATATGGGTGATGGTTACATGAGTGTATACACATGTCAAAATTCATCAAGCTGTTCTCTAAGATTTGTTGTTTTATTACATAATTTATATACCTCGATTTTAAAAAGCCATTACAGCACTGGGACAAAAATAGACACATAGATCAATGGATCAGAATAGAAAGCCTAGAAGTAAACTCAAGCTTTTATGGTCAATTAATCTATGATAAAGGAGGCAAGAATATACAGTGGGGAAAGACAGTCTCTTCAATAAATGGTGTTGGGGAAATGGACAGCTACATGCAAAAGATGATACTGGACCAATGTCTCACATCAGACACAAAAATAAACTCAGAATGGATTAAACACTTAAATATAAGATCTGAAACCACAAAACTCCTAAAAGAAAACATAGGCAGTAATCTGTTGGACAGCCTGAGCTATATTTTTGTGAATCTGCCTCCTCAGGCAAGGGAAACACAAACAAAAATAAACAACTGGTACTAAACCAAACTAAAAAGCTTCCGTACAACAAAGGAAACTATCAGCACAATGAAAAAGTAACCTCCTGAATAGGAGCAGATATTTGCAAATGATATGTCTGATAAGGGATTAATATTCAAAGTATATAAAGAACTCACACAATTCAATACAAAAACAAAACAAATAATCTGATTAAAAAATAGGCAGAACAATTAAAAAATGGGCAGAGGAGCTGAATAGAAACTTCTCCAAAGAGGAAATTCAGATGGCCAACAGGCACATGAAAAGATGCTCCACATCGTTAATCATCAGAGAAATGCAAATTAAAATCATAATGAGATATCACCTCACACCAGTTAGGATGACAAACATCCAAAAGACAAACAACAACAAATGTTGGCGAGGATGTGGAGAAAGGGGAACACTCCTACACTGTTGGTGGGAATGTAAATTAGTACAACCATTGTAGAAAGCAGTATGGAGGTTCCTCAAAAAACTCAAAATAGAAACACCATTTGACCCAGGAATCCCACTCCTAGGAATTTACCCTAAGAATGCAGCAACCCAGTTTGAAAAAGACATATGCACCCCTATGTTTATTGCAGCACTATTTACAAAGGCCAAGAAATGGAAGCAACCTAAGTGTCCAATCAGTAGATGAATGGATAAAGAAGAGGTGGTACATATACCCATGGAATGTTATTCATCCATAAGAAGAAAACAAATCCTACCATTTGCAACAACATGGATGGAGCTAGAGGCTGTTATGCTCAGTGAAATAAGCAAGGTGGAGAAAGACAAGTATCAAATGATTTCACTCATCTGTGGAGGATAAGAACAAAGGAAAAACTGAAGGAACAAAACAGCAGCAGACTCACAGAAACCACTAATGGACTAACAGTTACCAAAGGGAAAGGAACTGGGGAGGATGGGTGGGAAGGGAGGGATAAGGAGGAAAAATGGGCATTACGATTAGCATACATAATGTAACTGGGGGGGGTCATACAGGGAAGGCTGTATAACACAGAGAAGACAACAGTGATTCTATAGCATCTCACTATGCTGATGAACAGTGACTGTAATGGGGTATGTGGTGGGGACTTGATAATAGGGGAAGTCTAGTAACCATATTTCTCATGTAATTGTACATTAATAATAGCAAAAAAAAAATCTAAAACAAGAAAAAAAAATAGGCAGAGGACCTGAATAGACATTTTCCCAAAGAAGACATACAGATGGCTGACAGACACATGAAAAGACACTCAACATCACATCATCAGAGAAATGAAAATCAAAGCCACATGAGAACCACATTATGCCAGTCAGAATGGCTAGTATCAAAACACAAGAAATAAACATTGGCAAAGATGGAACCCTCCTGCACTGCTGGTAGGAATGTAAATTGGTGCAGCCACTATGAAAAATGTATGGAGGTTCCTCAAAAAACTAAAAATAGAAACACCATAGAACACATTAATTCCACTTCTATGTATTTACCTGAAGAAAACAAAAACACTAATTCAAAAAGATGTACATTCCCCTATGTTTATGAAGAATTATTTACAATACTCAAGACAATAAAGAACAAGTGTCTACTGATAGATTGTCCATGGATAAATAAGATGTGGTAATAGGTAACAATGGAATTATTACTCAGCCATAAAAAAGGATGAAATATTTCTATTTGTGACAATATGGGTGGACCTGAGGATATTATGCTAAGTGAATAAGACACACACAAAAAGACAAATACCATATGATTTCACTTATATGTGGAATCTAAAAACAAAACAAATAACAAACAAAACAGAAATAGACTTATAAACACAGAGCACAAACTGGTGGTTGCCAGAGGGGAGTACAGGGATGGGAGGAGTAGGTGAAAGGAATTAAGAAGTACAAACTTCCAATTATAAAATAATTAAATCATGGGGAAGAAAAGTACAGCATAGGAATACAATCCATACTGTAATAACTTTGTATGGTGACAGATGGTAACTACACTTATTGCGGCAAGCATTTCATAATGCCAAATCGTTATGTTGTACACCTGAAACTCATATGATATTTTATGAGTTATACTTCAATTTAAACAGAAACAAAAAATCCAGTGAACAAGGAGTGTGGACAAGGCCAGGCCTAGGACCACATCTTTCAGGATCACAAGCCACCAAAACACAACCAGGATGACCAAGGTTGGGCCCCAGCACTGTCCCATGGCTGTTACCCTAAGAAAGTGGTCATTGTGCTTTTTTATTTGTACCCTTAGTAAAAGTCTTTGCCCTCCTCATCCCCAATATATGTAAACTTACTTACAAAGCTTTACTGTTAATCCATATATTAAACATGAGTGTTACGAACCGAATTCATAGGTTGAAGTCCTAATCCCCAGTAATTCAGAATGTGACTGTTTTTGGAAATAGGCATTTAAAGGGGTGATTAAGTAAAATGAGGTCATTAGGATGGGCCCTAATCTAATCTGACTGATGACCTCACCAGAGAAGAAATGTGGACATACACATGAACAGAGGGAAGACCATGTGAAGACACAGTGGGGAGACAGCCATCTACAAGCCAAAGAGAGGCCCAGAAATCAACCCTGCTGACACCTTTATCTTGATAACTTTCTGTTGTTAACCCTCCCAGTCTGTGGTACTTTGTTACGGCAACCCTAGCAAGTAAGGCTTCTCTTTTTTGGAAAGATAAATGTAAGTAGGCCTTCCCAACATTTTCTTCTCTACCCCACTTTAAGGCGAGTATCATGGGCAGGTGTGAGGAACTTATAGCCTGGCTGGATTTTAGAATAGAGGCCTCACAACAGAGGAAACGAGGGCTCTGGTGATCTCTGGATATCTCCCCTTAAGGGCCTGAGTCCCTCTAGAGCAAACAGAGAAGCAGCCAGACGGGTGGGTTTGCCACAGACCAAGCCTTGGACTGAAGGCCTCTCTTGCCTTTGTGTCCCAGACTCACCTGATCATAAGATTCACCAAGTGCTTCAGTCCCACCTGGGAACTGTGAGGAGGGACCTAGAACTTGTTTTTGTTAAGTGCGGCAGGTGATTCTCAGGACCAGAAACTTATGAAAAGCCATAGTCCAGGATGTTCCACACCAGGAAGTGGGCCTGCAGCTGTAGAATGTGAGCGAGTGTGCTACTGGGCCTGTGTGAGCATCCCTCGCAGCACAGGGAGGGAGCGGACCTGGGGGCCCCGCCTCTCGGCCCCATCCCCGCACTAGCATCTCTAGCCTGGCCCGCTCCCTCTGCCCGGACCTCTGCGGAAGGCAACTTGTCTGCAGCTTCAGTCACTGCTGTATTTGCCCATTAATTTTGCGCCCTGCGTTCTTTCTCTGAATCAACAGGCGGGTGGAAATAATGCCCTCTGCTTCCCTCCCGAGGAACTTTGCTGAGTCCCAGATGCCCTTGTTTTTTTCCTGGGTGTGGCCTGCCGGAGACTTTTCTCTCAGGCTCTGGGCCCTTAAGTGAAACCCAGGTTCTCCACTCCTTGCTCAGCGGAACCAGAGGTGGGGCTGAGGCTGAGGGGCGCCGCGGCGAGGGGCACGGCCACCGCCTCCAGGGTCTGTGCGCGGGGCGCAGGGGGGCACCCGGTGCGCTTGTCGCGGGGACTGCCGCCCGCCCTCGGGTCTGCGCGCCCCAGCTGACTTCGAGCTCCTTCCGAACCTCCGAGGTATCCGCTAACCCTCCGACCCCCGCCCGGCTCCGCCCAGCTCACCCAGGCGGGCAGGTGCTGGTCCCGCAGCTCGCGGCTGATAAACTGGCGTTCGTTGTCTAGGAATTCGAAGGCGGCCGCCAGGCGGCTGAGCTTCCCGCGGCGGTTCCTGCGCCACCACATCCACAGTAGGGCACCGAGCAGCAGCCAGGTTATGCTGAGCCCCAGGTAGCCGGCTAGGTAGACTGGCGCCAGGTAGAACAGCACGCGCGCCACGAAGGTGTAGAACTCGGGCAGCAGCTGGCTGGACAGGCGCGGCTTGGGTCTGGGTGCGCGCTGGGTTGCCTGGGCACCAGGGGCGCAGGGCTCCCCTGCCTGCATCTCGTCGCCGCCGTCTTGCCCTTTCCAAGAGGCTTCAGCTGAGCTCGGATCCACGCGCTGTAATGCCGGGGCACATCAGCCTCCAAGCACAAGGACCTTCCCGGCGCGCCGCACCTGCCCTGGCGGAACAAGCCCGCACTCCGCGTTCGGCGTTTTGGCAGCGCACAGGGGCGCAAGGCTACGACGCTCTGCGCGGCGACTGCGCTCCTCTCCCAGCCCGGCTAGTCGCTCCGGGTGTCTCCGCCCCCAGGGGCGGGCCCAGGCGGGAGGGGCGGGGTCAGGCCGCGGGCCGGCGCTTGCCGGGTTCTGAAGCGGAACGGGCTCCTTGCACCTCAGCGTGCGGCGCAGGCGTCAGCGATAGGCGCAGTCGCAACGCCCTGGTAGAGTTCGGGGTGGACAGCGTACTGCCGCAGGCGGTTTGTGACTCACCGAGGCATGTGACAAATGGCTTGTCATGGATAAACATCATATAAAACCTGTTTCCCACACCCAGTATCCAGTATGCAGTCTAGTAGGCTCTTAGCTGGGCCATCGTCCGCCTCGCCGCGCCCCCACAGTCCGGGGTGGACCTGACCCTGTGTTTGAGCCTCCAGCTGGCCCTTGGAGCCGTGCCTTCTCCTCTGGTATCTTTAAAGGTTAGACCTAGCCCCCATCCCAACCTGGCCGAGGTCAGGGTCCCCCTTGTGCCCCTCAGCAGTGCCCCACACTCCCCACCCTCTGTGCAGAGTGTCCGTTTGGCTCAATCCCCTGAGTCACCAGTTTCCAGGGGCCTGGCGGCTCCTGCTAGTCCGTAGGGCGCCCAGCATAGCAAGTGATGGGTGAACGCAAGGGAAACGAAGAGCAAGCCCTGGGGGATTTGGGGGTCAGTTGTGAAGCCCAGGTTTCTCTCTAATCCTTTCCGAATGACTGGAACAAGTGGAGTCACAATTTCCAAATTCAGACAGTAAATCATCTTGTGGATGGCATATATTTAAGGTGGCTCACATGAATGGGTGCATCAATTGCTGGAATGATTTCAGAGTTGATAAATGTACTGCAATAAATCTGAATGATTCTATACTTTTAGTAATTTTATTGAAAGCCTGGACCTTATGGACAGCAGTCAGAAGATAACTCTATTTTCCTTCCCTCTGTCCCTTCGGGTATCTCCCTCTCTTTGGCTCTCTCTCCTGGATAAAACTACTTTGTGTAAAGAATGTTATTTAACAATAGGCATGATCCTGGTGGTCAGAAGAGCTAGACACTCCTCTATTGTTCTCAGCCTTCCAGGACTCAGCCAAAATGGAAGCTAAAAGCCTCCCAGCTTAACATTCTATTACGTTATTTCCCAGTGTAGCTGGGAATATATGTAGTAAATGCAGCTCACTTGAGTTCCATTATGGGGAGTTCCTTTTTGGATGTACACAATCCTATTAAAGGCACTGAGAAGTCCTGAAGATACAGGACTGTTAAATTTTATTTAACCCACTGTTTCCCAAATTATTCGACCACAAAATTCCTTTCCTCAAAATACTTCTCTATTGGTTAATCCAACTCAGTTTAAGATGAAGAAATGAACATCTGTGATGGGCATATAGGGAAATGTCCTGGAACCTAAACAGGAATGTGGCCAGCTCTCAGGACAGAGGGAACAGGAATTTGTGGACTCAACTCTGCATCTCTCTTGCTGTCCCTGTTGACCTGTCTCCTCTGCCTCTGGCTGATGTGGAGAACACACACCTTCCCCACAGCTTCAAGGTTGCAGAACTTCCCCAGAGAATGCTTGATCCTTATCCTGTCCCAATTCCAAATACCTGCAGAGGGGACCCAGTTGTATACATCACTTCCTCCCCTCTTCACACACACTAGGTCCACACCACATCCCCTTCCTGGGTCAGGATGTTTGCGGAGGATGTAGAAGGTAGGGTGTTTGGGGGAGGAGTACCAGAGAAAGGAAGATTGTTGGTTTGTGAGCTGGATGGACATCCACGGAGATGTTCTGCATGAGACCTGGAACGCCCCACAGAGCATCACCAGCCACCAGCCGCACTGCCTTGTCTGCTCCTTGAACACACCAAGTTCATTATGCCTCAGGCTTTTGTACTTGCTGTTCCTCCTACCTGGCATGTTCCCTTCCTAAGTTTTCCCCCAAGTACATTAGGGTAGTGGGATCACAATTGGTTTGCTTTTCTAAACTTCGTTTATAATGTCATTAAATTGCTTCCATAAATTAAATATATGAGAACATTGAGAATGTAGCATCTGAAACTTCATACCCCACCTGAGGTTGAATCTGTGCCTAGAACACTGGAGCCATTGATTCCCTTGGATACTCTAGTTACTACAGCCAGCAAAAGACATTTTATGTACCATTTGATAATAGCAAACCTGGGGAGAATGCCTTCCAGAGACTTTGTCTGAACTTGTGGGAGAGTTCATCATATTATACTAGTTTTTTTCAGAGAATGCCAGCTCATTTGTTCAATACATTTATTAGCTACTATTGTGGGTTGAATTGTGTTCCCCACCACCACTTGCCCACCCAAAATATGTTGAAGTCCTAGCCTCTGTTACCTGTGAGTCTTATTTGGAAATAGGGTCTTGATAGATGTAGTAAGTTAAGATGAGGATCATACTGGATTAGGGTGGATCCCAAACCTTGTGACTGGTTCTTATAGAAAGAGAGATTTGGAGACAGACACAGGAGATATACAAAGGGAAGAAGCCATGAGGAGACAGAAGTAGAAACTGGAGAGTGATGCAGCTACAAGCCAAGGATTGCCAAGGGTTGCTGGCAACCACCAGAGCCAGGAAGAGACAAAGAAGGGTTCTTCCTAAGAACCTTTGGAGAAAGCTTGGTCCTGCCAACTCCCTGACTATAGGCTGCTATTCTCCAGGGCAGTGAAGGAATAACCTGTTGTTTTAAGCCACTCAATTTGTGGTATTTTGTTATGGAAGCTCTTGGAAACTAATACGGCCACCTATTAATTTCCAGGCACTTCTTTAGGCCCAGGAGAGTCAGAGTGAACAGAATAGGCAGGATCCCTGCTCTCGTGGAGCTGATGTTAGAGTGAGGAGAGACGATAGCAACCAAATAGAGAACAAAAAACAGCATGTAAAGAAAAGTACTATGAAGACAATGAAGTAAGTAGTATGAGAGAGAATGACTGGTGTGGGGTGAGGGCTGTGTTCCCTGGCGTGATTTGGAAAGGGCTGAGAAGGTGACATTTGTGTTGAGACCTAAATAAGAAAGAGTAAAAGCAAACACACAATTTCATCTTTTAAAATAACATCTCATAAGCACACCACTCTCTTTGTAATAAAAAGATAAATAGTCCCTGCTGTGGAGATGTCATTGGTTTTCCTCTGCATTTCCATTTGGGGCTGGAATAATTTTCTTTGTGAATGCCCATCAGACTGGGAATTCTTGAGGGCAGCAGCTGTATCAGATACATTGCATGTCCTCAGTGTCCAGCACAGCATGACATACAGGAGGCGGCGAGAGCAACTGTTAAGAGCATGCGCTTTCTAATTGGTTTGCCTGAGTTGAAATCTAGACTTGAGAACTTACTGACTTTGGGAAAGGTCCTTAACTTCTCTTCATTTCACTTTCCACATCTGTAAAATGGAGATCATAGTAATACTTAAATCATGCAGTGGTTGTGAGGGTTAAGTAAAACACAGTGTGTGTAACGCTGCATATCCAGATAGGGAAGTTGCCAAGGAAGATTTCAGTTACAAGAATAAATACAAGAATATATTTGTGTATTATCTGTATAATTTAAAAAATGTTGTGATGAAATACACATAACATGATATTTACTCTCTTAGCCATTCTAGGTGCAGTTAAGTGGTACTAAGTCCATTCGTCGTGCTGGACAGTCATCACACCATTCATCTCCAGAGCTCTGACTGTCCTGCCTCACCCCTTCTTTCAGGATCTTCCCATCTAACCCCTCTGCTCCACCTTAACTGACTCCAAAGTCCAATCCTGCAATTCTTGACACTCACAAATTAATAACTTCATTTACCAAAAGTAAATGAGACCAAAAGTCTTTTCTTTCTTTCTTTTTTCCCTGTGGTACAACATACATAACATAAAGTTACCATTTTAACCATTTTTAAGTGTTCAGTTCAGTAACATTAAGTACATTCACTCTACTGAGCAACATCACACCATCCATTTCCAGAATTTTTCATCATCCCAAACCAAAACTCTGCACCCATTAAACAATAACTCCTATCCCACTGCCCCAGGTGAGAAAAGGGCGATCCTCTCTCCTCACTGCTCCTGTGGCAAACTAGCAGGCGGTCCTACCGCACATCTCCATGTTGACAGCAGTCCTACTCCCAGCCTCTCAGCTCCAACTCACCAATTCTGTATTTCACATTACATTGCTTTAATAATTATAGGATCTTAAGATCTTCTTTCTTTTCTTAATCAGCTGTTTTCAAAGTGAATTGTGAGGTTGTTTTAAAATAATTTTTCAATTTGTCCTAAATTTTTCATGTATTGGCATAAAGGTGTTTATAATCTTTTTGTTCTTTTAATTGTCTGTAGGATCTGTAGTGATATTCCTTTTAAATTCTTGTTATAGTACTTTATGTTTTCTCCTTTTGTCCCCTTTATCAGTCTTAATAGGAATTTATCAATTTTACTAATCTCTTCAAATAGCCAACTTTTGGCTTCAGTTATTTTCTCTATTGTATGTCTACTTATTTCAGTGATTCTGCTTCTACATTTCTTTTCTTTTACTTTCTTTGAGTTTACTTTGCTGGGGTTTTTTCTTTTAGCTTCTTTAGATGGAAATTAAGATAATCAATTTTCAACCTCTTCTTTTATAACATATGCACTTAAAGCTATAGATATCTCTCTAAGCACAGCTATGATTGCATCCTACAAGTTTTTTAACCAACAAACTGCTAACATTTATTCAGACCAAACTGTGTGCAAAGCACTGCACTGAAACCATTATGAGCATTTTCTATTTATATATTTATTTTTAGTAAATATAATGTACATATAGTAACATACACAAATCTTAAAGGAACAACTCGACCAATTTCAACCAATTATACATCTGTGTAGTCACCAGATCTAGACATGGAACATCTTTATCACTCCAGAAACTTTCCTCATGGTTTTTCCCAGTTAATACCCATGTCCAAAGGTAACCACTCTTCTGATTTCTATTTCCATTAATTTGATGTCCCCATTCTTGAACTTCATATAAATTAAATCCAATAATAATCCACCAGTATGTACACTTTTGTGTCTGGCCTTTTGCTCAATTTGATGTTTTTGATATTTATCTATGTCATTGCATGCATGAGATTTTAAAAATTGTTATATAATATTCCATTGTATGGATACACTGCAATTTGTTGATCCAATCTCCCAAAAGCAGAAATTTAGATTTTTTTTTGACTATTAGGAATAAAACCTGTATGAAAATTCTTGCACATATTGTTAGGAGAGCATGTGTTTTCTTGGTCTTGTGTGGAATTGCTTTGTCATAGAATATGTGAATTTTACTTTTAGTAGATATTGCCAGTGTTTCTGGTATTTTAAATTGCAGTGTATAAATATTAGTTTTACTATTTTTCTCATTTCCTGGTATCTACAACTGACAGTAAGAGAGTCTTTAATGTTTTGTTAAACATTACTAAAGGTCAGGGAATAATCACAATTCTCCTCTTTGACTATCAAAATTACTAAGATCATTTTGAACAACCTCAGCTTATCCCATACTGCTGTGCAAGCCGAAGGCTGCCTGTACATGTCATGACGTAATCACAGCCGTGACAGCCCGTCACCCTTGTCATGTTCTATTCTTTTTTTACAGATTTACTTTGTGTTTCTACCAAAAAATAGTGACTTAAAACAATACATTTATTAAAGTTATGGTAATCAATAATCCCAAATTTGTTTTACTGGGCTGAAATCAAGGTGTCAGTACCCTGCCATGTTCTATTGAGTAGAAGCAAGACACTGGCCTTGCTCACACTCAGGAGGTGGGAATTATACAGGGCTTAACCCCAGAGGTCAGAGATCATGGGGTCATCTTGGAATTCTGACAAAAACAGTATCTTAACAATACTGACTTTTACAACCCATGAACATTTTATATCTCTTCACTTATTAAGGACTTCCATAGTTTGTGAGTTTGGGTTTGGTTCTTTATTTTTAGATGTTTGTAACTTTCAGAATAGAGTACTTGTATAACTTTTATGACTTATTCCTAGATTTTTAATATGTTTGATGCTCTGGTAAGAGGTGTTGACATTTTTAATTGAAGTATAGTTGATATATGATCTTATGTTTCAAGTACATAACACTGTGGTTCAACAGTTACACACATTATTAAATCCTCACCTCAATTAGTGCAGTTACTATCTGTCAACATAGAAAGATGTTACAGAATCATTGGCTATATTCTCCATGCTGTACTACTGTCCCCAAGACCAACTTACATTATGATTGATAATTTTTGTGCCCCTTTATCCCCCTCACTCTCCCACACCCCCACCCCAATCCCTCCTCCATGGTAACCCACCTGTCACTTCTCAGTGTCTATGAGTCTACTGCTGTTTTGTTCATTTTGTTTTGCTTTGTTTTTGTATTTCCACAAATAAGTGAAATCCTATGGTATTTGTCTTTCTCTCCCTAGTTTATTTCACTGAATACCCTCCAGGTCTATCCATATTGTCACGAAGAGCAGGATTTTATTTTTTTATGGCTGAATAATATTCCATTGGGTATACATACCATATCTTCTTTACCCATTCATCTGTTGATGGACACTTTCATTGCTTCCGTATCTTGGCTATTGTAAATAATGCATCAATAAACATTAGGGGTGCATATATCTTTTTGAATTAGAGATTTGTTTTCTTTGGGTAAATTCCTAGAAGTGGAATTACTGGGTCAAATAGTATTTTTATTTTTCATTTTTTTGAGGAACCTCCATACTGTTTTCCACAGTAGCTGCACCAACTGACATTCCCACTAACAGTACAGGAGGGTTCCTTTCCACCACATCCTCACCAACACTTGTTATTTCTTATCTTTCAGATAGTGGCCATTTTAACTGGTGTGAGGTGATACTCATTGTGGTTTTGATTTTCATTTCCCTGATGATTAATGAGGTGGAACATCTTTTCATGTGCCTGTTGGACATCTGTACTTCTTCTTTAGAAAGATATCTGTTCAGGTCCTCTGCCCATTTTTTAAATTGGTTATTTGTGGGGGGTTGGTGTTGAGTCATATGAATTCTTTATATATTTGGTTGGTAAACCCTTATCACATAAATCATTTATGACTATATTCTCCAATACTGTAGGTTGCCTTTTTGTTCTCTTGATGGTGTATTTTGCTGTACAGAGCTTAGTTTGATGTAGTCCCACCTGTTCATTTTTTATTTAGTTTCACTTATGCCAGGGATGTGTCCAGAAAAAAAATTTCTCATGCTTATGTTCAAGAGATTTTTGTCAATGTTTTCTTCTAAGAGTTTTATGGTTTCATGTCTTATATTTAGGTCTTTAATTTATTTTGAGTTTACTTTCGTGCATGGAGTCAGGCAGTTATGCAGTTTCATTCTCTTGTATGCAGCTGTCCAGTTTTTCCAACATCTGTTATTGAAAAGACTGCTTTTTCTCCATTGTATATACATGGCTCCTTCATCATCTATTAATTGACCATATATGCATGGGTTTATATCTGAGCTCTCTATTCTGTTCCATTGGTCTATGGGATGGTTTTTGTGCCAGTACCATACTTTTTTGGTTACTGTAGCTTTGTAGTATAGCTTGAAGTCAGGGAGCATAATACCCCAGATCTGTTCTTATTTCTCAGGATTGCGTTGGTTATTCAGTGTCTTTCGTGGTTCCATATTAATTTTAGGGTTATTTGCTCTAGTTCATTGAAAAATGCTTTTGGAATTTTGATAGAGGTTGCACTGACTCAGCAAATTGTTTTGGGTAGGATGGCCATTTTGAGAATATTAATTCTTCCTATCCATGAGCATGGGACAGATTTCCATTTATTTGTGTTTTCTTTCTCTAATGAGTGTCTTACAGTTTTCAGAGTACAGGTTTTTTACCTCCTTCATTAGGTTTATTCCTAGGTATTTTATTCTTTTTAGTGCAATTGTAAATGGAATTGTTTTGCTGATTTCTCTTTCTTTTTTTAATTTATTTCTGTTTGTTTATTAGATTCCACATGTAAGCCAGATCATACAATATTTGTCTTCCTTTGTGTGACTCATTTCACTTAGGATATTGTCTTCCAGATTCATCCATGTTCTCATAAGTGGAATTTGGCTTTTTTCCCCCAAAACTGGCTTAAGTTTAAAGATGGAATTTGTTGGCTTTTGACAGTACAAAGTCCAGAGGTAGGTAGACTTTACACGTAGCAAGACCTAGGGATTCACCAACCTCAAGATTAATTCTGCTACTGTGTCCCCCTGTCTCTGTGCGTCTCTTTCCCCCTCTCTCTCCCTATTCCCCTGTGTGGACTTTGTTCTTAAGCAGGTTCTTCCCACATGCCTATTCTTTTTTTTTTTGGTATCATTAATATACAATTACATGAGCGACATTATGGTTACTAGACTCCCCCCATTATCAAGTCCCCACCACATACCCCATTACAGTCACTGTCCATCAGCGTAGTAAGATGCTATAGAATCACTACTTGTCTTCTCTGTGTTATACTGCCTTCCCTGTGACCCCTCACCCTACATTATGTGTGCTAATTGTAATGTCCCTTTTTCCCCCTTATCTCTCCCTTCCCACCCATCCTCCCCAGTCCCTTCCCCTTTGGTAACTGTTAGTCCATTCTTGGGTTCTGTGAGTCTGCTGCTGTTTTGGTCCTTCAGTTTTTTCTTTGTTCTTATACTCCACAGATGAGTGAAATCATTTGATACTTGTCTTTCTCCGCCTGGCTTATTTCACTGAGCATAATACCCTCTAGCTCCATCCATGTTGTTGCAAATGGTAGGATTTGTTTTCTTCTTATGGATGAATAATATTCCATTGTGCATATGTACCACATCTTCTTTATCCATTCATCTACTTATGGATACTTAGGTTGCTTCCATTTCTTGGCTATTGTAAATAGTGCTGTGATAAACATAGGGGTGCCTATGTCTTTTTCAAACTGGGCTGCTGCATTCTTAGGGTAAATTCCTAGGAGTGGGATTCCTGGGTCAAATGGTATTTCTATTTTGAGTTTTTTGAAGAACCTCCATACTGCTTTCCACAATGGTTGAACTAATTTACATTCCCACCAGCAGTGTAGGAGGGGCTCCCCTTTCTCCACATCCTCGCCAACATTTGTTGTTGTTTGTCTTTTGGATGTTGGCCATCCTAACTGGTGTGAGGTGATAACTCATTGTGGTTTTCATTTGCATTTCTCTGATGATTAGGGCTGTGGAGCATCTTTTCATGTGCCTGTTGGCCATCTGAATTTCTTCTTTGGAGAAGTGTCTTTAGGCAAGATGGCCATTTTGACAATATTGATTCTTCCTAACCAAGAGCATGGGATAAATTTCCATTTATTAGGATCCTCTTTAATTTCTCTTAAGAGTGTCTTGTAGTTTTCAGGGTATAGGTGTTTCACTTCCTTGGTTACGTTTATTCCTAGTTATTTTATTCTTTTTGATGTGATTGTGAATGGAATTGTTTTCCTGATTTCTCTATTATTTCATCATTAGTGTATAGGAACGCAACATATTTCTGTGTATTAATTTTGTATCCTGCAACTTTGCTGAATTCACATATTAGTTCTAGTAGTTTAGGAGTGGATTCTTTAAGATTTTTTATGTACAATATCATGTCTTCTGCAAATAGTGGCTGATTTCTCTTTCTGCTAGTTCATTTTTAGCATATAGGAATGCAACAGATTTCTGTGTATTAATTTTGTGTCATGCAACTTTACTGAATCAAGTTATTAGTTCTAATAGTGTTTTGGTGGAGTCTTTAAGGTTTTCTATATAGTATCATGTCATCTGCAAATAGTGACAGTTTAAATTCTTCCTTACCAATTTGGACGTGTTTTTTTCTCTTGATCTTGTCTGATTGCATTGGCTAGGACTTTCAGTACTATGTTGAAAAAAGTGAGAGTGGAGGATTCAAGATGGCGGTGTGAAAGGTGAGACAGAGAATTCCTCCCAAAACCACAGACAGTGTGAAAATATAGTTAATACAACTAACCTTAAAACAGCAACAGGAAAGAAGGCTGCACCAGACTGCAAGAGACCTTACAAACAGAGCAGATCTCATGAAACAGGGTAATGTACTAAGGCCTTGATCCGGTGGAACTCAGGCCTTTCCCCACCCAAGCTCACCAATGGGAGGAAGAGAAAAGGAGCAGGGGAGGGGGTGGAGGCCTGGAACTGCTGAACACCTAGCCCTGGAGAGCAGAAACTTACACTGTGTGGTGCTCTGGAGGATGGGGAGCTGGGACAGGTGGAGTGCTTGAGAGACAGATTCTGGCCATTTGTGGAGGAAGGGACCCACACCTGGCCATTCTGGGACAACGGAAAGGCAGGTGGTCTGAGAGGCTTCATAGCAGCGAGAGGGCTGCTGAAGGGGTGGGGTTTGCACAAAGCTTGCTGCACGGAAGAAGGGATAAGGGGACAAGGTTGTCTGGGTGTGCACTGTCCAGGAGATTGGGAACTTTGACGAGCTTCAGGCCGTCCATCACGCTGGCTGGCCACTCAGCTCCGAGGGCCCCCACTGTGACATGCAGCCTGCCAAACCTTCCTCCTGGCCTGATAGCACCAGCTCGCAAACTGGCAGTCACTGTGCTGGCATCAGGCCAGCCAGAGGGAGGCCCTACCTACAACAGCTAGAGACACCAAGCACAGAGGCTTACACCTGTGTGCTCGGCCCACTGGCTCTGATACTGGAGACAGGCACCGCAGATGGGAATCAGGAAACAGATATTTCCTCCCCCCAGGCACCAGCTCCACTGCCCTATGACACCCAACCTCACTCTAGGGGCTAGGGAGCTCAAGAGACTGGAGCTTTTGGGCACTAGAGGGCACCACACAGAAATATGAAACATCAAAAGAACATGGTTCATACAAAATTTCACAAACCCCAGAAAAAGGGCCAAATGAAACTGAACTCACCAATCTTCCTGAAAGAGAGTTCAAAATAAAAATCATAAACATGCTTATGGAGGTATAGAAAAATATTCAAGAACTCAGGAACGAATTTAAGATGGAGAGTCAATCATTAAGAAAGTCCATATCTAAAATGAAACATACAATGGAGGGAGTTAAATGCAGATTAGATGTAGTAGAAGAGATGGTAAATGGCATAGAAATTAGAGAAGAGGAATACAAAGAAGCTGAGGCACAGGGAGATAAAAGAATCTCTAAGAATGAAAGAATATTGAGAGAACTGTGGACCAATCCAAACGGAACAATATTCGCATAATAGGAGTACCTGAAGAAGATGAGAGAGAAAAAAGGATAGAAAGCGTCATTGAGGGGGTCATTGCTGAAAACTTCCCCAATCTGGGAAAGGAGATAGTGTCTCAAGTCATGAAGATGCACAGATCTCCCATCACAAGGGACCCACGGAAGACAACATCAAGACATACAATAATTAAAATAGCAAAGATCAAGGATAAAGACAGACTTTTAAAAGCAGCTAGAGAGAGAAAAAAGATCACATACAAAGGAAAACCCATCAGGCTATCATCAGATTTCTCAACAGAAACCTTATAGGCCAGAAGGGAGTGGCATGATATATTTAATGCAATGAAGCAGAAAGGCCTTGAACCAAGAATACTCTACCCATCAAGTTATCATTTAAATTGGAAGAAGGGATTAAACAATTGTCAGATAAGCAAAAGCTGAGAAAATAACTCTCACAAACCACCTCTACAGTGCATTTTGGAGGGACTGGTATAGATGGAAGTATTTGTAAGGCTAAATAGATGTCACCCAAGGGATAGACAAAGAGTGTAGAATATGATTCATAACATACAAAGAATGGAGGAGGAAGAGAAAGGAGGAAAAAAAAGAATCTTTAGGTTGTGTTTGCAATAGTATACGAAGTGAGTTAAATTAGACTGTTAGATAGTAAGGGAATTATCCTTGAACTTTTGGTAACCACAAATCTAAAGCCTGCAGTGGCAATAAGTACATACCTATCGCTAATCACCCTAAATGTAAATGGTCTGAATGCACCAATCAAAAGATGTAGAGTCACTGAATGGATAAAAAAGTAAGACCCATCTATATGCTGCCTACAAGAGACTCACTTCAAACCCAAAGACAACACGGAGTGAAAGTAAAGGGATGGAAAAAGATATTTCATGCAACTAATAGGGAGAAAAAGCAGGAGTTGCAGTACCTGTATCAGACTCCAAATAGACTTCAAAACAAAGAAAGTAACAAGAGACAAAGAAGGTCATTACATAATGATAAAGGGGTTAGTCCAACAAGAGGATATAACTACTACAAACATCTATGCACCCAACACAGGATCACCTGCATATGTGAAACAAATACTAACAGAATTAAAGGGGGAAATAGAATGCAATGCATTCATTTAACACACCATTCACTCCAAAAGACAGATCAACCAGACAGAAAATAAAGAGACAGAGGCACTAAACAATGGATTAGTACACATGGACCTAATAGACATGTACCGAACTCTTCACCCAAAAGCAGCAGAATACACATTCTTCTCAAGCGCACATGGAACATTTTCCAGAATAGACCACATAATAGGCCACAAAAAGAGCCTCAGTAAATTCAAAAAGATTGAAATTGTACCAACCAGCTTTTCAGATCACAAAAGGATGAAACTAGAAATAAATTACCCAAAGAAAATGAAAAAGCCCACAAACATATGGAGGCATAATAACATGCTCCTAAATAATCAATGGATCAATGACCAAATAAAAACAGAGATCGAGCAATATATGGTGACAAATGACAACAATAATTCAACACTGCAAAATCTGTGGGACACAGCACACGCCATGCATGTTAAGAGGGAAATATATTCCAGTACAGGCCTACCTCAGGAAAGAACAATCCCAAATGGACAGTCTAAAATTACAATTAATGAAACTTGAAAAGGAAGAACAAATGAGGCCCAAAGTCAGTAGAAGGAGGGACATAATAAAGATTAAAGCAGAAATAAATACAATTGAGAATAATAAAACAATATAAAGAATCAATGAGAATGGGAGCTGGTTCTTTGAGAAAATAAGCAAAACAGATACACCCCTAGCCAGACTTATCAAGAAAAAAAGAGAGTCTACACACATAAATAGAATCAGAAATGAAAAAGGAAAAATCACTATGGACACCACAGAAATACAAATAATTATGAAAGAATACTATAAAAAATTATATGCTAACAAACTGGATACCTAGAAGAGATGGACAACTTTCTAGAAAAATACAACCTTCCAAGGCTGACCCAGGAGGAAACAGAAAATCTGAATAGACCAATTACCAGCAAAGAAATTGAATTAGTAATCAAAAAAACTATCTAAGAACAAAGCTCCTGGACCAGATGGTTTCACTGATGAATTTTATCAAAAATTTAGTGAAGATGTCCTACCCATCCTCCTTAAAGTTTTCCAAAAAGTAGAAGAGGACAGAATACTCCCAAACTCATTCTACAAGGTCAATATCACTCTAATACCAAAACCAGGCAAAGACCACACAAAAAAAGAAAATTACAGACCAATATCCCTGATGAACATAGATGCAAAAATTCTCAACAAAATACTAGCAAACCAAATTCAAAAATACATCAAGAGGATCATACATCATGACCAACTGACCTTGTCTGCAGATGACATGATATTGTACATAAAAAACCCCAAAGAATCCACCACAAATCTACTAGAACCAATATCTGAATTCAGCAAAGTTGCAGGATACAGAATTAATACACAGAAATCTGTTGCTTTCCTATACACTAATGATGAACTAGCAGAAACAGAAATCAGGAAAACAATTCCATTCACAATTACATCAAAAAGAATAAAATACCTAGGAATAAAACTAACCAAGGAAGTGAAAGACTTATACTCTGAAAACTACAAGACACTCATGAGAGAAATTAAAAAAGAAACCAATAAATGGAAATACATCCCGTGCTCATGGATAAGAAGAGTTAATATTGTCAAAATGGCCACCCTGCCTAAAGCAATCTACAGATATAATACAGTCCCTATCAAAATACCAAAAGCATTCCTCAATGAGCTACAAAATTTCATATGGAACCACAAAAGACCATGAGTAGCCCAAACAGTCCTGAGAAGGAAGAATAAAGCGGGGGGAATTACGCTCCCAGACTTCAGGCTCTACTACAAAGCTACAGAAATCAAGACAATTTGATACTGGTACAAGAACAGACCCATAGACCAATGGAACAGACTAGAGAGCCCAGATATAAACCCAAACATTTATGGTCAATTAATATATGATAAAGGAGCCATGGATATACAATGGGGAAATGACAGCCTCTTCAACAACTGGTGTTGGCAAAACTGGACAGCTTCATGTAAGAGAATGAAACTGGGTTACTATCTAACTCCATACACAAAGTAAACTCAAAATGGATCAAAGACCTGAATGTAAGTCATGAAACCATAAAACTCTTAGAAGAAAATATAGGCAAAACTCTCTTGAATATAAACATGAGCAACTTCTTCATGAATATATCTCCACGTTCAAGGGAAACAAAAGCAAAAATGAACAAATGGTACTATATGAAACTAAAAAGCTTCTGTACAGCAAAGGACACCATCAATAGAACAAAAGACATCCTACCGTATGGGAGAATATATTCATAAATGACATATCTGATAAGGGTTGACATCCAAATTATATAAAGAGCTCATGCACCTCAACAAACAAAAATCGAATAAGCCAATTAAAAAATGGGCAGAGGAGCTGAGCAGACATTTCTCCAAAGAAGAAATTCAGATGGCCAACAGGCACATGAAAAGATGTTCCACATCGCTATTCATCAGGGGAATGCAAATTAAAACCACAATGAGATATCACCTCACACCAGTTACAATGGCCGGCATCCAAAAGACAAACAACAACAAATGTTGGCAAGGATGTGGAGAAAGGAGAACCCTCCTACACTGCTGGTGGGAATGTAAATTAGTTCAACCATTGTGGAAAGCATTACGGTGGTTCCTCAAAAGATTCAAAAGAGAATACCATTTGACCCAGGAATCCCACTCTAAGAAATTTACCCTAAGAATGCAGCAGCCCAGTTTGAAAAAGACATATGCACCCCTATGTTTATTGCAGCACTATTTACAATAGCCAAGAAATGGAAGCAACCTAAGTGTCCATCAGTAGATGAATGGATAAAGAAGATGTGGTCCATATACGCAATTGAATGTTATTCAGCCATAAGAAGAAAACAAATCCTACCATTTGCAACAACATGGATGGAGCTAGAGGGTGTTATGCTCAGTGAAATAAGCGAGGTGGAGACAGACAAGTATCAGATGATTTCACTCATCTGTGGAGTATAAGAACAAAGAAAAAACTGAAGGACCAAAACAGCAGCAGACTCACAGAACCCAAGAATGGATTAACAGTTACCAAAGGTGAAGGGACAGGGGAAGATGGGTGGGAATGGAGGGATAAGGGGGGAAAAGGGGCATTACCATTAGCACACATAATGTAGCGGGGCAGGGATACAGGGAAGGCAGTATAGCACAGAGAAGACAAGTAGTGATTTTATAGCATCTTACTACGCTGATGGACAGTGACTGTAATGGGGCATGTGGTGGGGGACTTGACAATAGGGGGAGTCTAGTAACCATAATGTTGCTCATGTAATTGTACATTAATAATACCAAAATTAAAAAAAATGTGAGAGTGGACATCCTTGTCTTATTCCTGATCTTAGAGGAAAAGCTTTCAGGTTTTCTCATTGAGTATGATGTTAGCTGTGGGTTTGTCACATATGGCCTTTATTATGTTTACGCACATACCCTTTATACCCATTTTGCTGAGTTTTTATAATGAACGGATATTGAATTTTGTCAGATGCTTTTTTGGCATCTATTGAGATGATTGTATGGTTTTATCCTCCTTTTTGTTAATGTGGTGTATGATATTGATTGATTTATCAATATTGTACCACAATTGCTTCCCTGGAAGAAATCCCACTTAGTCATGATGGATGATTCTTTTGATGTATTTTTGAATTTGGCTTGCTAGTATTTTGTTGAGGACTTTTGCGTCAGTGTTCATCAGTGATATTGGGATAATTTTCTTTTTTTGTAGTGTGTTTGTCTGGCTTTGGTATTAGAGTGATGCTGGCCTCATAGAATGAGTTTGGAAGTATTTCCTCCTCTTCTACTTTTTCAGCTTTAGAAAGAATGGTATTAGTTCTTGAAATATTTGGTAGAATTCAGCTATGAAGCCATCTGGTCCTGAATTTTGTTTGGTGGGAGTTTTTGATTACCAATTAAATTTCATTACTGATAATTGGTCTGTTCAGATTTTCTGTTTCTTCATTGGTCTTGGAAGGTTGTATTTTTCTAAGAATTTGTTCATATATATTGTAGGTTGTCCAGTTTATTGGCCTATAATTTTTCATAGATTTCCATAATAATTTGAATTACTGTGGTATCCATTGTGACTATTTCTTTTTCATTTCTGATTTGTTTGTGTCCCTTCTCTTTTTTTCTTGATAAGTCTGGTTTGTCTATTTTGTTTATCTTCTCAAAGAACTAGCTCTTGGTTTCAATAATTCTTTCCTATTGTTTTATTCATCTCTATTTTATTTATTTCTGGGACTGTTCTTGTAATCCTTATTATGTTCTCTGATCCTTATTATGTCCCTCCTTCTACTCACTTTGTGTTTCACTTATTCTTCTTTTCCTAGCTTCCTTAGTTGTGAGTTTAGATAATTTATTTGGGGTTGTTCTTGTTTCTTGAGGTAGGCCTGTATTGCTATGTACTTCTCTATTAGAACAACTTTTGCAGTGACCAACAAATGTTGGACTATTGTATTTTTGTTTTCATTTGTCTCCATGTATCGCTTGATTTCTGTTTTCATTTGGTCATTGATTCATTGTTATTTAGAACATGTTGTTTAGCCTACATGTGTTTGTAGGCTTTTTTGTTTTCTTTGTATAATTTTTTCTAGTTTCATACCATTATAGTCTGAGAAGCTGCTTAATACAGTTTCAATCTTTTTAAATTTATTGAGGCTCTTTGTGTGGCCTAGTATATGTACTATTCTGGAGAAGGTTCCATGTGCACTTGAAAAAAATGTGTATCCTGCTGCTCTTGGTGGCATGTTCTGTAGATGTCTGTCAAATCCGTCTAATCTAATATATTGTTCAGTGCCTCTGTTTCCTTATTTATTTTCTGTCTGGTTGATCTGTCTATTGATGTGAATGGTGTGTTAAATTCTCCTAAAATATATGTGTTACATTCTATTTCCCCCTTTAATTCTGTTAGTATTTGTTCATATTTAGGTGTGCACCTATGTTGGGTGCATAGATATTTATAATGGTTATCTCCTCTTGTTGGACTGATCCCTTTATCATTATGTAACACCCTTCCTTTTCTTTTTTTCTTTTCTTTTTTTGAAATCTATTTTGTCTGATATAAGCACTGCTATTTCTGCTTTTTTCTCCCTATTGTTTGCATGAGATATCTTTTTCCATTCCTTCACTTTCAGTCTGTGTATGTCGTTGGGTCTGAAATGAGTCTCTTGTAGGGAGGATATAGATTGGTCTTGTTTCTTTATCTATTCTGCCACTCTGTATCTTTTGTTTGGTGCATTAAATCCATTCACATTTAAGGTAGTTATTGGTAGGTATGTACATATTGCCATTTTATTAATTGTTTTCTGTTTGTTTTAATAGCTCCCCTCTGTTGCTTCCTTCCTCTCTTATACTCTTTCCTTTTGACCTTTTTCTTTAGTGTTGTGGTTGGATTTGTCTTTTTCAATTTTTTGTGTATCTATTATAGGCTTCAGGTTTGTGTTTACCAAAGGTTAAAGGATAGCTTCCTGACTATATAAAAGTCTATATTAAGTTGATGATTGCTCTATTTCAAACTTTTTTTCTTCTTCTTCCTCCTGCATACTTTGTGTATTATATGTCATAATCTGCACTTTTTGTGTATCCCTTGATTGATTTTTGGTATAGATGTTTCACTACTTTTGTTTTAATTTCTAACTTCCTTGGTAATTAATTGGTCTACTACCTTAATTGTGGGCTTGATTTCACTGGTGGAAACTATTTAGCCTTAGTAACATTTCCATCTATAGCAGTCCCTTTAGCACATCCTATAATGCTGGTTGGTGATTATAAATTCTTTGAGCCTTCATTTATCTGTAAATTGTTTAATCTCTGCTTCAAATTTAAATGATAATCTCCTTGGATAGAAGGTTCTTGGTTGAAGGTCCTTCTGCTTCCGTACATTAAATATTTCATGCCACTTCCTTCTGGCCTGTAAAGTTTCTGCTGAGAAGTCTGCTGCTGGCTTGATGGGGTTTCTCTTATAAGTGATCTTTTTTCTCTCTCTGGCTGCTTTCAACACTCTCTCCTTATCCTTAATTTTTGCCATTTTAATTATTACATGTCTTGGTGGTGTCTTCCTGGGGTTCCTTTTGTTAGGGCTCTATGTGCTCCAAGACGTGAGTGTCTATTTCCTTCCCCAGATTGGGGAAGTCTTCAACAATGATTTCCTTCAAGAGACTTTCTAATCCATGAAATTGGGGATTAAAGCCAAGCTGTCTAGGTTTTGAGGGGTCAGGAGATTGCAGCAGATCTCTTGTAAATAAGTTTAACAAGCTTTAAATATAAAACCTCTGCTTTGGGGATCTGACTCAGGTACAGGAATCAATCAGTAGAGATGAATAAGGAAGGGATCAGGTTATGGGTGAGATAAAGTGTATTAATGTTATTTAAAACATAATCAGACAAAACAAAGCACACAGAGTTGATTGGAGTTCACACAGTCAAATCTGGCCATCTATTAGGCCATCACAATTGGAACACCTGACAGGCAATAGCCATATGGGTAACAATTCCCATATTTCAAAAAATCCAGAAGTGCCAGGTAGTTATTTGATAAAACAATGTCAATTATTTTATAAAATTGTGTAGAGATTTAAATTAAAAAAAAGAGACTTTCTATCTCTTTGTCTTTCTCTTTTCCTGCTGGTATCCCTATTATGCGAATATTGTTTGATCTGGATTGGTCACACAGCTCCATTATCATTCTTTCATTCCTAGAGATCCTTTTTTCTGTCTGTTCCTCAGCTTCATTGTGTTACTGTTCTCTAATTTCCATCTCATTGATTGTCTCTTCTACTTGCAGCCATCTATTATTAATTTCCTTCACTGTGTGTTTTATTTTAGTTACTGTATTCATTTCTTGTATCTCTTTGTTGAAGTCCTCCCTGAGATCTTTAGCACATATCTGCAGATCAGTGAGCATATTTATGACTTTTACTTTGAAGTCTTTATCAAGAAGATTGGTGATCTGCATTTTATTTAGTCCTCTTTCTGGTGTCTTATCCTGTAGTTTTGTTTGGAACATACTCTTCTGCCTCCTCATTTTGTCAGGGTTTCTGTGTTTCTTCCTTTGTATTGGGTGGATCTGCTATGCTTTCAAATCCAGAAGTATCATCAGTATGGTGAGCTGTTGGGTGTGAGGGCGTGTGAACACACAGCAGTGGCAGCGGGACATGAGCAGTGGTGGTGAATTATGTGCTGGGAGGTTGCAAGGGCTCGCTCAGACAGTGAGTCGTGTGGTGGAAGGGCGTGGTGGAAGGGCGTGCAGGCCTGCAGAGGTGGCACAACGTGTAAGGGTTGGGGGGAGGGGGAGGGGGGAGGGGGAGAGGTGGGGAGGTGGAGAGGGAGAGGTGGGGGGAGGGGAGAGGCGTGGGGGGGTGGCAAGCAGGCTAGCGGCAATAGTGAGTCACATGGTGAGAGGCTGCACCAGAGGTGGAGGCAGTGGTGCACAGCTGCTGCAGCAGCAAGTCCAGTGGGCGCCCCCTAGCAGCAGCAAGGCGCTCAGCACCTGGCTTGGCCACCTGGGGGAAGCTGCTCTCAGAGCTTGCTCCTGCAGGTGCCTCCCCATTTGTGCTGAAACAGGGCCATGAAAGCTGGTAGAGTCCCCCTTTCTCCATCAGGCAGCAAAGTCCGATCCTGCTGGGCTGAGTGGGCTGGGGCTGCTTCTGAGGTGCACAGCAAGGGGGATGGAGCATCTGGGGCTCCTGAAAGTGCTTAACCTGTTGGGCCAAGGGAGGGCTGGGAGGTATCCTTCACCTGCCCTTTCTCCTGAGGAGAGAGCTCTGTCCAGCCCTCACCCCTCTGGCTCCCCCCCTGCTGGCAAGTTTCTCAAACTGCTACCTGAGTCTCAGTGGGACCAGCAGAGCATGCCTGTCCCCCACAAGCAGCTGGTGCCTCAGTCTCCCAGGGTGTTACAGCTGTTCCTGGTGTCCGTTCCCGTTCATCAGCAGAGACCCGTGTAATGTGGACTCATGTTCCCAGAGCAGGTCTGCAAGGCTCCTGAGTGTCTGTCCCTCCCTGCTCTGTTCCTCTTCCTCCCGCCTGTGGGCGGGGATGGGGGAAGTCGCTTGGGCCCCACTCCATCTGGCTCTGCCACTTTACCCTTTTCTGTGTGGTCTTCTCTCCTTCTCCAGGTGTAGGTGGGCTGTTCTCCAGTCTTCCATGTGTTTTCAGGTTTGGTTGTATTTGCTGTAGTTGCTTCCTTGATGTGTTTGTGGGAGAAGGTTTTCATCTTGCTTTCCTACTCTGCCATCTTCAACAGACTACTAAATAATCAAAGAAAAAATCACAAGGGAAATTGGAAAATATTCAAATCTAATGATAATGAAAATAAAACACATGACATTTTGTGAGATGGAGCTAAAAGCAGTGCTAAGAGGAAAATTTGTAGCTTTACATGTTTATATTAGAAAGAAGAAAACTCTAAAGCCCATGGCCTGTGTCTCTGCCTCCAGAAATTAGAAAAAGAAGCGCAAGTTAAACCCAAAGTAAGTAGAAGGAAGGAAATCATATAGACAAGTTCAGTGGTCAGTGAAATAGAACATAGACAAGTAATAGTGAAAAATGAAACCAAAAGCTGGTTCTTTTAATATATCAGTAAAGTTGATAAGCTTTTAGCTAAACAGACCCTGGGAAAAAAAGAAAGAAGACAAAATATCAGGGATGAAAGAAGGGATATCACTATAGTCTCTACAGGTACTAAAAGGATAATAAGAGTGTATTGTGAACAACTTCAATTGAACAACCTATATGAAATGGACAAATTCCTTCAAAGACAAAAACTGCCATAACTGGCCTAAGAAAATACAGAAAATTTGAATAGCCCTATATTAATTTCAAAAATTGAATTTCTAATTTAAAGTTTCCCACAAAGGAAACTGCAGGCCCCGAGGCTTCACTCACGGAGTCTATGAAACATTTAAAAAAGAAAATACCAATCGTAAACAAACTGTATTTTAAAAATAGGGAAGTATAGAACAGTTCCCAATTCATTTACAAGGCCAGTATTACCTTAACAAAAACTAGATGAAGAAAGTACAGGAAAAGAGAGCTGCAGATCAGTATTTCTAATGAACATAGTTGCAAATTTATGGAAAATTAAATTTATTCATGTATGTATGCGTCTTTAAACTTCTATCTGTAAATGTGTATTGAAAGAAACCTGGAATGATGTTTACCTATTATTAATGATAACTGTTTCTGGCTGGTGGTAAAAAAAAAATTATTACACTTTTCTCAATTGAAGTCTTTTTAACAAACATGTATTATGTAGCAGAAATTATCTTTTGACAAATCAGTGAGCAAATATGCCAACTTATTAGTTCTAAGTGATAGGAATATGAGTGATTTTTGTTTTTCTAAGTTCTTTTCTGAATTTTAAAAATAAAAATAGACATTAGCTGGTTTGGGGTACATAGTCTTTAAAATTCCAGGTGGTTTCTTTCTATTCCTATTTTATCAAGTGTTTCCTATCAGGAATAAAACTGAATTTTATAAGATATCTTCCCAGCATCTACAGATATGACCCCATGATTTTTAAATCACCCTACACTGAGCCGCACTTCTGTTCCTGGTGGAAGCCGTTTATTGCATGGGCACCTACTCAGTAAGGTGCCCGCAGAAAGCAGACTTTTCCCACTGCATTCAAGCCCGTCTGGGTGCACTCTTCTCTGTGTGAAAGCTTGGGCAGCTTTCATAGCTTTTCCAATTGTTTTAAGTCTAAGAACTGTTTTCCTTTAATAAGTTAAAAAACCCAATTCAATCCAGTATTTAAACTCCCGTCTTCTGTCTAATTGAAATTTCTCCTCTCCCTTGGCTCTGCCTCAGACTAGGAAATCTGTGGCGGGGACAGGGGATCCACACCTTCCTAAGTGTTGTTCTGGGAGCTGTATTTGTCAGGGTTCTTCAGAGAAACAGAACCGTATCTGCATCTATATGATAAGGAAAAATTCTGACATGTCATAAATTAACATAAGGGCCAGAGAATGAGGGAGAGAGACAAGGGATGGTAATCAGTCCATAGCCACAGGTCGTAGCCAACCAGAAACTCCACATTCCTGGAGTTTCAACACTCATCTAGAAGGTGCCCAGACCACCGCATACCCCTGTGCGTGACCAGTGTCTGACCATCGGCAACAGCCAAGCCGCGAGCCTTCTCCACGGACTAATCAGTCACCCATCCCAGGACTTTCTCCACTTCACATCAGCCTACTTCCCCATCTAAAGCCAATGTGAATTTAAAGAACTTTCTTTCCTTGAGACTCCTCGTTAATGTGCCCAGTTTCTTGAGTCTGGCGGACAAGTTGTTACGGTTCACTGGCCTTGCTGCTGATGAAGCAGAAACTTCCTGTCTGAGGACTCAGTCCTTTATTTGGCTGCACCTGTAAGGCTCAGGAAGCCATTTTTATTTCAGAGATTTGTGATTTGTCATATTTAGATAGATATAGACATCTGTACATCTGTATCTAAATAAATTTTTAATAAGGCATTGGTTCACATGGTTATGGAGGCTGAGAAGTCCCACCACATGGGTCTGCAAGCTGGCGACTCAGGAGAGCCAGTGGTGAGATTCAGTATGAGTGCAAAGGCCTGAGAACCAGGGGAGTGGATGGGGTACTTCCCAGTTCCCAATCCAACATCAGACGACTGATACTTTGCTCAAGCAGTTGGGTAAAGAGTAAATTCTCCCTTTCTCTGCCTTTTTGTTCTATTCAGGCCTTCAGGGGATTGGACGATGTCTTGCCATACTGGGGAGGGCATCTGCTTTACTCAGTCCACAGATCCAAGTGCCGATCTCATCTGGAAACACCCTCACAGAGACCCCAGAATCGTGTTTAACCAAATATCTGGGCACACACATGGCCCAGTCAAGTTGAGAAACAAAATCAATCATCACAGGGGCCTCTTGGGAGGGAGCGGAGAGGACCAGCAGGAAGGTCCTGCTACACTGTCCCGTGCTGGTGGCGTCCTTGGGGTGTGTTGCACTTAGTTACTGGGGGGCCTGCCCCCCACCCTGGCACTGTGGCTCCATCTCCTGCAGTCTTTGACCGAGGCACAGCCGCCTAGAGTGGCAGAGGCAGCTTCTCCCCTCAGCTCCCGCTGTCTCGCCTGGTGTGGGGAGTATCTACTTAAATACCACTCCCTACCACGGGCTCCACCTCTGGCCCATGGGAAATACGCACTTGCTGTTGCTGAAGCTACAGCCTGGAAATGCAGGCAGTCCTCACCCATCACCTGCTACCAGACCAGGGCAGCTCCAGCCGGCCTCTCATCGTGAGTCTGTCGATCCCATGTCCCCTAGGTTTCAGGTGCCCCTCCTCTACTTGAGGTGGAAGGCTATGTTGTGGGCATGCTCACTGGCAACACCTTCTAAACACCTCTTCACTCCTACTCCTCAACCTCCCAAGGAAACCCCATGGTCTGGAGGATTGTAAGGGTGGGCAGGGGCAGCTGTCTCCCTTAGGAAAGGTGTTTGACGATTCTGCTCTTGTTCTTGACCTGCTGGGCTTCTGCCAAAACTCAGATATCAGCAAGTGCTGCTTTTAACATCCCTCACACCGGACGGAATAAATCCTCCTGATCATGGCATAGTAGTCTTTTTATACACTACAGATTTATTAGTATATTTTGAATGTTTGCATCTATTTTCATACGTGAGATTTCTTATTTATGTTTTCTATTTGCTTTATCAGACTGGTACTAAGATATTTCTAGCTTTATGAAATGATTGTCTTTTCTCTATAGTTTTTTATAGTTTGAACAACAAGGGAAGTTTATTTGGGGACGTTAAGTAAAACTTAGCTGGAAAACAATCTTGGCCTGTGTCTTGCCAGTGGGTTTCAGCCCTAGGCAAGTTCACTATGGATTCAATGTGACCAAAGAAATGACAGTGGAATGTTCTTGGGGTGAAAGGGTTATCCCCAACTTTATTCCCACGGTGGCAGGTCAATCACTAGAATCCCGTCCACTCAGAGCGAGTCTGCATGCAGCAACCAGTCTCTGCCGCAGGGTCTCTCTGCCCCCCCATTCATCTCAGTCTCTGTCCTCGGTGCTGCCACCACTCCAGCCTCTGCTCTGCTCTCCTGCAGCCTTGCAGCCGAGCCACCGTGTCGCCCAGAGCACTGGACAGAGCTCTTCATATAGAGTCAGTAACAACGTATTGCCCACACGTGTGTAGTGAGCTCACCAACCAGGACCAGGTGAGAATCCTGGTCACAGGGACTTTCATTTTATCCACAGCCTGGCACTTTATAAAGTAATACATCTTTAACAACTTTTCCAAGGTTTTCTATTTGAGTTTTCCACCTCTTCCTGGGTCATATTTGGTAATATAAACTTTTCAGAAAACCATCCCTTTCTTTCTAGGCTTTCAAATGTTTTGTTGTAAAGTAGAGCACGTAATGTTCTTGTGTGAGTGTCCTGGGGCTTCTGTAACAAAGTGCCACAAACTCAGTGGCTTAAAACAACAGAAATTTATTCTCTCATACTTCTGGAGGCCAGAAAACCGAAATTGAGGTGTGACAGGATTGGTTCCTCCAGGAGGCTGAGGGGAAAAGCACCCTTTGCCTGTGGGCTCCCGGTGGCTGCCAGCAATCCTCGGCAGCAGTGTAGATGCTCGGCTGCAATCTCTGCCCCTGTCTTCACATCTTCTTCCCCTCTGGGTGTCTCTGATCTCCCCTCCTTTCTCTTATCGGGACACCAGACATGCATTTAGGGACCTAATTCAGGATCATCCCATCACTTAACTAATTCCACCTTTAATTACATCGGCAAACACCTGGATTCCAAATAAAGTCACGTTCACAGGTCCTGGAGTTTAGGACTTGGGCACATCTATTTTGGGCCACTATTCAACCCACTACACTTCCAGTCACAGACTCATGAGAATCAGGTTGAAGGTTTCTGAGAAACATACAAGTTTACTTGTAATTACAAAAAAAAAGTTTTGTTTTCTGACCATTTCCAGCATCATTAACAGAGCCTTGTTTACATGATGCCCTCAGCAACTTTTTCACAGCAAATAATTCTATCTTTTCTCTCTACTTGCATGTTGCGGGGGGACTTGGAGGGCAGTGCTGAGTTCTGTAAAACTCCTTTCCTGGAGGTGACTGGGAAGGAAAGGATGAATTGGTCACACTTCCTGACAAAAGTTTGTCCATTTGAATTGTGAGCTTCTAAAGAATGGGTCTGAACGTCTCCTTCCTCCAGGCCCCATGCTGCTCCCATCCCAGGCCTGGCAGTTCCCTGGCATAGAGGGCAGGGGTGGGGGTGTGCACCGGCCTGCATGGCCTCCCCCTTCAACTGCAACAGGGCCACTTCAGGGACTCAGTGCCCCCTCCCCTTGCTGCAGAGGAGAAATAGTACAGCTGTCATAAAATGTGATCATCTGTGATGTTGGTTGTCACAGGTCTGGGTTCCATTTGCTAAGCAACTGTAATGAACCGTTATACATTTTCATCAAGATAAAAACTAAAACCACAGTAGCTGCGAAGGCTATTTATCATGTGGGAAAATACCTATCCCAGCTATGCTGGGTGGCACACCACACAACCGTCCAACTGCTCCAGTGACAAAACACTCCTACCCCTGGAAATGGTGAAGTAGAGCCCCTGGGGCTGTGGAGAGAGGGGCCTGGAGGTGTCTGTGGAGGGGCTCTGCAGCCACGGGACGGAGGGGAGCTGGACGCAGCCTCAGACTTCCCAGCGCAGGAGAATCTCTGGAGGGCTTGTCAGCGCGCCGTGCTGCCCCCACCCTAGAGTTTCCACCTCCATAGGTCTGGGGTGGGGAGAGTTTCCATTGCTCACTAGCCCCCAGGTGACGTGTCACAGTTGTCCTGGGACCGCACCTCAGAACCACCGGCCCAATGTGGGGCTTTGGGATCTGCCCTGTCGATGAGCTCCTCTGTGATCTGGCAGGCGGTCCTCACACGCCACTGTGTTTGGTACTGGTTGCAGAGTGAATAGGCCAGAGGTCAGGAACTGGGGGTCTCCCACAGTGGTGTTAGGCCATAAATGGGAGTGGAGCCCGGTGAGAATTGAGCCTTTCTGAAACTCCTTCTTGGGGCCCCCACATTTCCTTGTTATCTACCAGAAAGCTTGAAAGATGGAGCAATCAATCTCTGGAAGACACCTGAGGTCAGCTAGGAGAGGTTCGGGTTTGGCTCTCGGCATGAAGTGTCCAGAAGGAGCTAGCCTGTACTCTGGTGGGGAAGGTTAGACCCAGACGGGTCCATCAAACATTTCCTGGGAAGGTTTTCAGGCCTGGCCCTGTGTGACCCATTTGGCAAATAAATATGAAGACGAATTTGCTCCGCTCCAGACCCTGGGTCCCAGGATGTACATTAATCTGGGTCCAAGCAGCCCAAGAGGGAGGAAGTCCCAGAGGCATGGGTGAGAGCAGCGGCAGGTGGCAGAGGGTCTGACCTTTGATATCCCAGGAGCCAGAGGGCTTCCCCACAAGGGCGCTGAGTGGGACCTACCGGGGGCGGAAAGGGACCGTCCGCTGTGCGATGGCGCCACCTGGTGGACGAGATGGGCACTGGGCCGGCTTCCCGGGCCTCGGGGCCGAACCTCAAAAGGGGGCGAATGCCAAGTGCTCCCATGGCAGCAGTAATGTTGGTAATGCTGAAAACGGCAGCTGCGAAGGACTGAGAACCTTCTGTGTGCGAGTCAGACACCATGCTAAGTTCTCTGAACGCACCGGCTCACTTAATCCGCTCAACAACCACTCGTATGAGCTCGGTTTTTCAGAGGAGGGACCCAGGGGTGCACAGCGTCGGAATTACCTGCCCAGGCGCGTGGCGAGGAGGCCCCTCGGCCCCCAGACCTCAAGAGGCTCGTTCAGCCTCTCTGCAGCCCGGGTTCCTCACAGAGGAGTCCAATGTCGGCCTCATGGCGTCTGGGTGAGAAGCGGGCGAAAGCCGTCGGCAGAGCCTCGGCTGCGGTGAAGGCCCGGCCCCCGCTGCGCGCTCCCCGCTCCCCCGTGCGCGCCCCGCGCCCTGCAGCCCCCAGCCCAGCCCAGGCGGGGCCGCTCTCGGGAAGGGGCCTTTCAGCCCTTTGCTAGCAGGAAGAGGCGTCTTTGTCAATAAATCCCGTCCCCTTCCCTAACCTTCGATACCATGCCCCCCAGAGAAAGTGTGGGTCTCTCTTGAAGAACTTTCTTGCAGAGGTGAAAAGTAAAAAGGCTGACACTGAACTTCAGTGGAGAAAATCCAGCTTATTGGATCGGGAAACCAGCAGTGGCCAGAAAGCCTGGCTGGATGACACCCCTCCCTCCGGCCCCTGGGGACAGAGCGCCCCCTCACCCCCTCACCACCATCCAGGGCGGGACAAAGGGCCTGTCCTTCCTTTGGCTCCTACCTGTCAAGCTGTTGTGCTGGGGTCAGCGGGTGACCTTGGCTGACCACTTCCAGGGCTGGGGGAGGAGCGTAGTTAGAAAAGACAGGAGTCCGCTGGCCTCAGAGGCCAAAGTGCAGGGAGGGCTTGCGGAAGACTGCGGCTCTGACGCCTGAACGGGCCGGGAAAGCGGGTAGCAGCCAGGCTGAGCTCCAAGCGCCCTCTTAGGAAACCCTGGCTCTGCTGGGACAGAGTACTGGGTGAGAGGTGAGCAGGGAGTTCTGCAGCAGCCTCGCCCTGAGCTGGTAGCTCTGTAAAGGGAATTCCCCCTGGAACTCTGGGTCACACAGAGACTACATTCCAGCCACGGGCCTTTTTTGATGAGGCTAGGATGTATTGTTGAATAAATTGTGCTGGGACAACTGGCTTAACACAAACCTAAAATTGATTTCCAGTGATTCAAGTTTAAATTGATAATAGGTAACAACAATGACAGAACACCTACCATGTGCAGTTAATGTTTTTAGAGCATTCCATGAATTAGCTCATTTAATCTGCATTATAATCATTTGAGGTATGAACAGTTCCGTTTTACTATTTAATGTATAGGAAGTCATCTGAAGAAAAGGTATAAATATAAGAGTATTAGAAAAATTATATTTGGATGAGAAAGGGCCCCATTAACCTTATACCAAAAAGACAGAATCATAGAGGAGGACATGATAGCTTTGAGCATTTAAGATGAAAAGAGGAATTACATGCTATGGAAAAATTTTGCAGTGAGAATAAAATGCAAAAAATTTCTTGCTAAATATTGTTCACTTAGGTCATCTTCAATTTTTTGTCTTACAGATGCATAGACCATCTTTGTTTATTATTCTTTGCATCTTTGGTTTCTTTAGAAGAGGGTCCCAGGAGTGGAATGTTTAGGATAGAGGGTTTTAAGCCTCTTGGTGCTAGATGACAAATTGCTTCCCATGAAGGTTGAGTCTGTTTTAACTGACAAGGGGAGCTGAATAAGAAGAGCTCAGAGTAGCCCTTGGGCCAGGAGAAGAGTGAGTGGAGGGTGGAGGTTACCTTTCAGGTGGAGAGTGGCAGACGGGAGAGACAGAAGGCCAGGAGCTGAGGCCAGGCCACAGCCTTCCACGCTGGCCTTCCAAGGAGGTGGCAGTGGGGTGAAGCCAAGCCTCCTTGCCCTGCACAGGGCCTGCCCACAAGGGAGGCAGAGGAGACTCTGCAGGAGCCTGGCACCCCACTTACCGGGGTGTGTGCTCGGGCAATCACCTGGCTTCTTTAAGCCTTAAGTGAGGTGGTCCATGCGGAGCCCAATGATGGGTACTTGCCCAGTGTTCAATCAATGGTGGTTGTTGTTAGTTAATAAGCACTCCAGAAGTGTTTACCAGTTTGATTCTGGGATGTTGGCTAAGACTTCAATAGAGATTTTATATGCCAGCCATGATTCTGAAAGTATGTATTTAACTCAAGCCTAACAATAGCCAGGAGACCTGAGAAATATAAGTATCATCGACCCAGTTGGACAAATGACGAAATGGAGGCACAGAGGTTGGGCAATTTGTCTAAGGTTCTCAGCCAGCAGGCCAGCAGGGCTGACCTGGGCAGCCAGGTTCCTAACACAGCCACATGGCCCCTGTGCACCAGTGATACTGGAAATCTCAGCCATGCCGACCACACACAGGGTCCAGACATCTGGCTTCATTTGCGGGGGAGGATGGGGAGGAGTTGCTATATTCCAAAAAAACCAGTTTAGTGCCCTGCATCAAAGGGTCCTCCAGGTGGCTTTCAAGGGAGTAGGGGCCAAGGTGGGGACTCGGGGGGCCGCCGGCTGCAGGGTGCTCTCCTGGGCTGGAAGTCAGAGGCCCCCAGATGGCATTGAGGCCTCAGGGTCTTACTTACTGTACTAACTGCGGGGATGGCCTGGCTCAGAAGGAGGCTAGGAGGCAAAGGCAGCAGGAGGGATGGGGCTGAGGCCTGGTCCCTGGGCGGAGGCCTGGTGCAAGAGTTCTGGAAAATGACAGTGATTTGCGCTCCCAACTCTGCAGCTGAGTCACCCAGGGATGCAGATCTGCATTCAGCTCACTGGGAAGAAGGTGGATATGTGGGAGGAGCATTGAAAGATTTTCCCCCGCACAAGTTAAAATTAAAAAGAGTGGGGTAGCTAGCTGGGCCCAGCTGATCCTCAGTGTGTGTGTGTGTGTGTGTGTGTGTGTGTGTGGCGGGGGTGGGGTGGGGGGGTAAACTGATCTGGGCCCCGCAGCCAGCCAGAACTGGGTCAGGCTCCGTCACTGCTAGCTGTCCCTGAACTTCAGTCTCCCTTTCTGCACAATAAACATCCTATCGCCTACCTCCCCGAGTGCCTGTGAGGATTAAATGAGATAATATGTATAAATAGTGTAGTGGCTGGCTTACAGGAAGCATTCAACAAAATGTCTGCTGGTAACCAGTTCTTGTTCATTTACACGTGCCAATCCCTCTGCTGAACAGGTTACGTGGATTCGCTAATTCAGGGTCTCAAAACGTGGTGGCCAGCAACATCACATCCCACTAAGTCATGGGAAATGCGAATCCTCAGGCCCCGGCCCAAACCTGCTGAAACAGAAAGTCCTATTTTAGCCACCTTCCCGGGTGATTATGATAGCTGTTAAAGTCTGAGAACTACCACTTAATTCATAGTTATTAGTAGTATTGTTACAAAACAAGGTACATTTTTTATTCTTACTAGTAGGGTGACCAACTGTCCTGGTTTTAGGGCTTAAAGTCATGCATCCCAGGAAGCCCCTCAGGCCCAAGCAAACTTGAGCCTTTGGTCACCTATTAACTGTATTTCACCCTAGGAAGGGATTATGGGATTGTGGCAAAAAAAAAAAAAAAAAGCCAAGCAGGTGAGGGTGAGGGAATCCAAGGGATGGGTTTTTAGCTGACTGGGGGGCTGATGACATAGGCCTGGTGGAGGGCCTGGCATGGTGTGGGGTGAAGGCCCAGAAAGAGGCCTGACAGCAGAGGGGCCGTCCCCAGGCCCCCCCCCCCCAGTCCTCAGCAAAGCTCAGGAATGGTTACTGAGAGTGGGCTTTCTCTGTGGAAACTGAGGCAGGGCTGAACTTCAGAGCAGACAGGCTGTGGAACAGATGCACAAATGGAAGTCACTGAGAACTGGACCCTTGGGAACTATCTGAAGCCTGCTGCTGGCCCGTAGACCACAGGCTGGGGCAGGTGGGGAGGGTAGCAGAGCCTATCTGACTCAGGTTTTAAGCATGGAGGTCCCTGCGAATATCTGTAATAATTATTAATTCATTTGATAAACATTATGCATTAACTTAGCATCCCCATGTCCTCTCCTGGACCTGAGGATAGAGAAATGGAAAGGATGCAGACTTGCAGACTGTGACAGAATGAGTGAACAAGTCACGCCAGGCTGAGGGCACCTGCTGTAATGAAGAGAAGACTCCCTATGCTCTCAAATGCTCGTTTACGAAGGACTGGGAAGTGGGGGACCTTCAGCAACTTCACACATCAGCAACTCCAGGCAGCACTTTCTTTCTTAACCAATTATTTACCAAAAAGCCACAGGATTCAGGGACCAGAATAAAGTGGAACCCAGCTAGTGGTCCCAGGCCTAGCTGTAGAGCCAAATCAACTGGGGAGCTTTAAAACAGCTGGACCCCAGCCCATACCAACTGTGCCAGATTCTCTGTGGGTGTGGCCTGGGTAGTGAGATTCGCATCCCACCCCCCGAGCCCTCAGAGTGGTCCTAACACTAATAAGCAGCCATCGTGAACCACAGGTCTAGATGGTTCTGAATTCGAGATGAAGGCATTGAACTTGAAGTGCCTTTCCCCTTGCCTCTGGCCCTGGCTCCCAGCCGGGCTCCCCAGAGGCAGGTTGCCAAGGAGGCCGGGGCTGTCCCAGCATCGCGGGTTTCCTTTCCTGCTCTGCCAACTCCACACCAGGGCGCTGGGGCCCGAGCAGCAGGGAGTGCTACCCACGGCAGGGGTCAGTCACCTGTGGGTCACACTTAGTCGCGTGGGGCGCCGGGAGAAGGGCGCGCCCCTCCCTCAGGATGCTCGGGGGCGAGCTCAGGGATGTGTCAGCCGAGGGAAGAACTTGGTCCGAGCTTCTTGGAAGAGAAGATGGATCTTTGCTCCTTTCGTTTCCTCTTCCCACCCTCAGTGGCCCTGAAACTACCAGAAGGGCCTGAAGGCAGAAAAGGAGGTTCAAGGGGCCAGTTCATTTTCCCTCTGGGTAACACTGAGAATCTGATGAAATATGGCCGTCGCCCCGGAAGAATGCACGTATGCACACAATTCTGCATGTGACTTGGGGGGTGGTCAGCCACCCCACCTGTCATCTCCCCAGGGAGGCAAGGCCAGTAACCGCTGTGCCGGGAGCCCTGGGTTTCAGACCTTGAGGGAACCTTTGTTAATCAGAGGTGGGAAAGAGCAAAGGATGTGGGCAACTTTGCCCAGAGAGCCAGCTGCTGTCTTGCAGTTAAGAACAAGCTGCCATTCGCCTTTTTGTGGTAGGGATCTTTATTTTCCCTACATGTATTAATTCCGTGGTTCTCAGACTTTAGAGGGAATCAGAATCCCCTTCAGGGTTTGTGAAAACACACATTGCTGGACCTCACCTCAGAATTTCTGAGATGAGCCAGATAATTTGCATTTCTAACATTCCCAGGTGAGGCTGAAGCTCGCAGTCTGGGAACCCACCTTGAGAATCACTTACCCAGTCATTTTTTTTTTAATTATTAAAAAGATGTTTTAACCTCCCTATTTAAGGAGGGATCAATATAGTTTTATTTATTTATTTATTTAGTTATCATTAATCTACAGTTACATGTGCAACATTATGGTTACTAAACTACCCCCTTCATCAGGTCCCCCCCACTTATGCCATTACAGTCACTGTCCATCAGCGTAGTAAGATACTATAGAGTCACTACTTGTCTTCTCTGAGTTGTACGGCCCTCCCCGTGCCACCCCAACATTACATCTTCTAATCGTTATGCCCCCTTTTCCCCTTTATCCCTCCCTTCCCACCCATCTTCCCCAGTCCCTTTCCCTTTGGTAACTGTTAGTCCATTCTTGGGTTCTGTGAGTCTGCTGCAGTTTTGTTCTTTCAGTTTTTTCTTTGCTCTTATGCTCCACATATGAGTGAAATCATTTGATACTTGTCTTTCTCCACCTCGCTTATTTCACTGAGCATAACACCCTCTAGCTCCATCCATGTTGTTGCAAATGGTAGGATTTGTTTTCTTCTTATGGCTGAATAATATTCCATTGTGTATATGTACCACATCTTCTTTATGCATTCATCTACTGATGGACACTTAGGTTGCTTCCATTTCTTGGCTATTGTAAATAGTGCTGCAATAAACATAGGGGTGCATCTGTCTTTCAAACTGCGCTGCTGCATTCTTAGGGTAAATTTGTAGGAGTGGGATTCCTGGGTCAAATGGTATTTCTATTTTGAGTTTTTTGAGAAACCTCCATACTGCTTTCCACAATGGTTGAACTAATTTGCATTCCCACCAGCAGTGTAGGAGGGTTCCCTTTCTCCACATCCTCACCAACATTTGTTGTTGTTTGTCTTTTGGATGTTGGCCATCCTCACTGGTGTGAGGTGATAACTCATTGTGGTTTTAATTTCCATTTCTCTGATGATTAGCGATGTGGAGCATCTTTTCATGTGCCTGTTGGCCATCTGAATTTCTTCTTTGGAGAAATGTCTATTCATATCCTCTGCCCATTTCATAATTGGATCATTTGCTTTTTGTTTGTTGAGGTGAGTGAGTTCTTTATATATTTTGGATGTCAACCCCTTATCAGATATGTAATTTATGAATATATTCCCCCATACTGTAGGATGTCTTTTTGTTCTACTGATGGTGTCCTTTGCTGTACAGAAGCTTTTCAGCTTGATATAGTCCCACTTGTTCATTTTTGCTTTTGTTTCCCTTGCCCGGGGAGATATGTTCATGAAGAAGTCTCTCATGTTTATGTCCAAGAGATTTTTGCCTATGTTTTTTTCTAAGAGTTTTATGTTTTCATGACTTACATTCAGGTCTTTGATCCATTTTGAGTTTACTTATGTGTATGGGGTTAGCAGTAACCCAGTTTCATTCTCTTACATGTAGCTGTCCCGTTTTGACACCCAGTCATTTTTACCTCCGTTTGTTAGTTCAGGCGCTGCTTCCAGGACAGACTAGGAAGCTGGGTCTGAGTCAGAGTGAATGTGTTGGTACCACGTCATTGCCAGGATGTACATTATACTGCAAGTATCCGTTAGTTCTTGGCTTGGTAAGCACTGGGCTTTGTTTACATTTTCACATTAGCATGGTAATGAGCTCTCTGACAGGTGTTGGAGCTCTGCAAAGTGAACGTCCTGGGGCAGGAGGGCACCTGCAGCTTACGTAGAGACCCCCTGCAGAGTGCCTGGGGCACACAGAGCCTATAGGATTCTCAGCTCAGGGTATTCGTTCTTTACACTGGACTCAGTTGCCCATGTGTGAAGAAGAATGCAAGTGTTTGAGAAGCAAACTGGATCCCAGTTGCCTTTGTGTAAAAACCTCCTATAATTAAGGAACCAGGTGCTGACTGTGGAGATGCTCTGAACCCACTGCCTCTTCGGCAGATTGTTGCCGCTGTTCCAGGCAGGGGGACGAACTAATTGTCTCATTGAAAGCCAGTGAGGTTTCTTCTGGTTGGATGTGGCTGAACTGGGTCCCGAGGCACGGTGAGTCCAAGGCTGGATGGTATCCTGTTGTTGAACTGATGTCCTAGGACGTGATGCTCAAACTTCACGGGAACGTGAATCGCTGGGATATTGTTAATATGCAGAATTTGACTGAATCGATCGGGACCAGCGTTGAGTGGATGAGCTTCAAAGCTCCTGGGTGATGGTAGTGCGGGTGTCTGTGACCCTTGGGACTCCTGCCGCCTCTTCATAAATATGTGGAGTTGGGGCGCTTATTTTAAATCGTCTTGGTGTGGATCCCAGGAACCTGGCATGCTAGAGAAAGTGGAACTGATGTTCAGAGGTAAGGGAATTAGTGGACCCAGTATGTGACTGAACTTTTCCTCTAGTCAGTTCTCACCTACTGTGTGCAAGGTTTATGAGACCCCCTTTTGCTCTCCCTGGTTGAGGGGTTCCTCTTAGTGCCCAGTTCATAGTGACTCACTGTCCCCATGAGGCTCTGAGCCCCTGTGACATGGTGACTGGGTTTAATGTCCTCTGTTGTTCTGGTGTGTTTGGCTCAGAGTGGGGTATTTGCTGCTGAATGAACGAACGTATCTGACTTCCCTTCTCTTGTGGATCATGAATATGAGCCCAGTACCGGATGCTCAGCGGCGCAGCCCACTCTGACATGTTTTTAGAATGAGAAGGGAGAGCCACTGGGGTGGAGAGGTTTGAGCACAGTGGAGACATAATTTGGCTTCCATCTCACAAACACCCCTCTGGTGGTCACGTGGGGAATGAAGCGCAGGAGGCCAAGGGGGAAAGGCATGAATGGTGGCGACTCAGGAGGTCTGCATGTCAGCAGCAGAGGTGATGAGAAATGGGGAGATTATTTTGCAGGTACTGTCAGCAGGATTTGTTGACAGATTGGATGTGAGGTGTGAGAGAGAGAGAGAGAGAGAGAGAGGGGAATTAAGGGTGACTCCAAGACTTTTGTCCTGAACAGCTGGAAGCATAGAGCTGCCATCAGCTGAACTGGGGAGGCGGTGGTGAGGCAGGCATGGGAGGATGAAGAGGAGGACCTCAGTCTGGGACATACTAACTTTGAGAGACTCTACTTGAGACATCCAAGTGGAGATGTCGGGTAGGCAGTTGGGTGTATGGGGTTTTGGAGAGAGTTTCAAGCTGGAGATACACCTTTGGGAGTATAAAAGCACATAGAAGGCATTTAATTCTCAAGACTGGTGAGATCACCAAAAGAGTGGGCTTAGGTAGAGAAGGGGACCAAGGACTGAGCTCTGGGTGCTCCAGAGTTAACAGGTGAGGTCCAAGAGGAGGAATCCGCAAAGGAGATCAGGGAGTGGCCACAAGGAAGGAGAAACACCAAGAGACATTGGCATCCTAGGGCCAGTGGAAGGAAGTTTAATGGGGAAGAGGGAATGATCAACTGTGTCAATGCTGTGAGATCGCCGGAGAACCAACCATGAACACAGCAAGACGGAAGCCACCCGTGACAGTGAAAAGGGTGGTGGTGGTAAAGTGGTGTGGGAGGCCTATTCGGAGAAGTTGAGAGAGACAGGAATGAGGAACTTATGACTGTGAGTCTAAATTATTTTTCAAGAGGTTTCCTGCAAAAGGCAGCAGAGAAGCAAGTGGTATCTGGCAGAGCAGGTGGATCAAAGGAAGGTTTTGCTTTTGTTTAAGATGGGAAAGATCCAGCAGAGAGAAAATGGATGGTGCAGGAGAAAGAGGGCTGTGGTGCTGGAGTAATGTCCTGAATGTATTCTGGTGCCCAAGAGAAGAGACTGGCTTTACCCAGGAGCATGGACAGTTCACATAGCAGCCAGAAGGCAGTGTGTGGGTGCAGAGGCTGGTGGGTGGGTAGAGGTGGTGGAAGGAGGCTGTGGAAATTCTGTTCAACTGTTTTCAATTTTCTCAGTGACGAAGGAAGCGTCAGCCGAGAGGGAGGGGAATTTGACACACACACAGGAGGAGGCCTTGTGAAGGTGGGACAGGGAGCGCTGTGGAGATGCTGGCCTTGCAGCCTGCCGTGGTGTGGCCACAAGCCATGGAAGGCCCAGCCCCAGAAGCTGGAGAGGAAGGGGTGGTTCTCCGCTACAACCTCCAGAGGGGGCACAGTCCTGCTGACCCCTTCTCCTCAGCCCAGTGACACCGAGTTTGGACTTCTGGCCTCTAGAATGGTGAGAGAATGAACTCCCGTTTTAAGCCATTCAATGTGTGGTAATTTGTTAACACAGCCACAGGAAACTAATACAGGACTAAAGGAGAATAGGTATCAGGAGACACTTTGCCCTGGTCACCATCACATACCCAGCGCTCAGCCCAATGCCTGGCAGGTGGTAGTAGGGCCCACAGATCTGTGCGAAATGAAGGGGCAGGCAGCCAGGCCTGCGCTGGCCACCGCGCACCCCTCCCCACTCCTCTGCAGTCTGGCTCTCTGCTCCCAGAACGCCCTCCACCCCCAGGTTTACATGCTTCAACTAAGAGAGGGATGCCTTTTGGTCTCTATTCCCTGGAAAAAGGACCAGAGAGGCTCAATACCCACTGGGTTCAATCAGCAGAGAAATGAAATCACATTGTACAAAGGACTGATCTTGAGGTTGGGGCAGTTTCCATGAAAAGCAACAAAAGACAATCTAATAGGTGTTCTTTACAAAGAGCACCATTTCTGGGATCCTCACCACAAGCTCCCACACTTAGTTTAGTCCTCAGTCTAGTTGGGAGGTGCACACTTACTGTCCCATTCACAGACAGTCCGCAGAGGAGTAAGGCAGGTAACTGGCTCAAAGGCACATAAAAGTCGGTGATGGAGCTTGAATCCAGGACGGCCGAACATCAGGAGGGTCTGTCTCTGAACCCTGCCTCCCCTCACCATCTGGCTCCGTGCAGGAGACAGCCTCACGGCCACCGGTGGTGTCCTTACTTTAGCTTTGCTCTATGAGAGGGGAGTGTTCTGGGACGACACAGACAACTTACAATGTTCTCAGCAAAACTTCAGTAGGAATGTTGGAGTAAGAGGAAGTAAGTCAGACAAGTATTCCTCTTCTTTTCTTTATTAATGAGTTGAGATACACAAAGACTTAATAGAAAGTTAGACGAAAGGCTCACACATCACTGAGACCTTCAGGACCACTGTCATTTCATGACAACGGCCTCCTGTTAACACTGGGTAGCAGATGCTGGGCGCTCACGGTGCTCAGTAATTCAAGTATCTTTCATTCTAAGTAAACCTGACATGGAATTTCTAATCCAATGGGCTGCTAAAGGAGGGAACCTGGGGCTCCAGATTTACTGTAACAAGTCTAAGGGGCCTTTGGGTGAGAGCTGCCACGTGTTTGTGGGTCATGCCTCCTGGCAAAGTGAGACAGGCCACACTAGGCTACCAGGCACACTTCACAGCCAAGTGCCACAAGGTCCTAAGAGAAACTGTCCAAGTGTCCCCTGTGTGGCAAAGGGCACAGGAAGCAGTAGCCGTAGCCCGAGGCTGTGAGGGTAGGGAGGATGGGGAGAAACGGAGCCCTTTAAAGGAGGGTGCCAGAATTTTAGACGGAAATCTGAGAGCAAACAGTGGCAATGGCATGAGGTGAGGGGGTTTCAGGAATGGTGTGCTCCAGGGGATGAGAAGGGAGCACATTTCAAGAGGTCTGAAAAACCACTGGGAACATCAGGATGTCATTAAAGACACAAGTCCCATTAGGTTCCTGATTTTCCAGCCTGACCCTGCCAGGTGACCATGGAGAAGATGTACTGAGGGTACACTCCACTCTGACACATCTGGAAGCTGCCACTGCCACAAGGGCCCAAGGTTCCCTAAAACACCAAGACTGTCTTTGCAAAGTGATTACCCATCTCACCTATGGGGAAAATGAGATCATGGGAGATGCAGGCTGACCACTAGCTCAACAGCAGAGGCTGTGCAAGGCGATAACCAGGTTCTGCCTTGGGCATTGTGGAGTTCAGCTGCAGGCCGAGTTCAGGATGGATGTCCTGGAAGACGGGGCCATGGGTGGGGCAGAGGCGCTGCTCCTGCTGAGCGGAGGGCCCAGAAGCAGTTGAAACCCCTTTATCTGGTTACCGTCATCATTAAGGGCTTCATTCTAAGTCAACTGATTTGCTTCCAACAAGACTCCCCACTCAGGGCTGTCGGGAATTGCAGGCTGTGAAGAGGGCAGGGGGCAGGGTGTGCTGGTGGCGCTCCATGCCTGGCAGTTTCCCAGCAGCGGACCCTGTCCTGTGTGCAGAGCCTCGTGCACTCCACCGCTCCCTGGGTGCAAAGCATTTCCGTCCTTTCTTCTGCCTGTCTTGCCTTTTCCTCATCTCCGACATGCAGCTGCCATCAAACTGTGCACGAGCTGCTGTGGATGTGGCTCGGTAGAGCGTTAGGGTTGGAAAGAGCCTTGCCTTGTTAGTGTTTGAAATGCCCATTTGCATTATAGGACCTGGGGAATCTCTGAAGTGCCTGATCTGAAATATTCTTTGTTATCCTTCCTTTTAGGGTCAGAAGAAAGGGCCTTTTAAACACATAAAGAAGTTTGATTTTCCAGCTAACAGAAGTCCCAACTGTTTTATTCTTCAGCAGAATCGCTCTTCGGTTGGGCCCCTTGGTGCTGGTGATCTTGCTGAGTTAGGAACTCAGCATACTTCCAAAACTCAAGAAGAATCCAGGTGTCTTGATGTCCAGTTGCATGATCACTTTCCCAGGGGTTTCTTTCTCCAAACAGCAGCCCACCCACCTGCTAGGGATGCTCTTGTTTGCCTAGTGACCTGATTTGTAACATATGGAAAACAAGGCCACTAGCCATGCCACCTCGCCTTCTGACCTCCTCTCCAGTGTGCGCTGCCGCCCACCCCACCCTGGCTGGAAAAATCCAGTCGTTGCTCACCTGAGAGGGAGGTGGACATCGTCAAGGGGTTGGGAGGCTACTTCCTTGTAGAAACAGGTGTATGGGAGCCATGTCATTGCCCAACCTTCTTTTCTCTTCCAATTACATATTACAGTTAAGATCCAAGAGGTTAAGAAAAGTGCCAGAAAAGCAACTTAACACTAAGTTTGCAAATGCTTAAAGGAGTTTGCTCAATTACTGGGCCTAAGAAGTAGAAGTCAGTTGACTCAAAGGGAAAATGGCTTCAGGTCTTAGTGCTGTTTTAGTAACAACAGTATTGGAACATTTTTGGCTAAGATTTAGCACTAGCTAGAGTTTCCTGAATGGTGTCCACATGAGCTTACTTGGACGTGCAGAAACATACATATGTCAGTGTGTTCGTATCCGAGGCACCAGGCCACAAAGGTGGTATCAGAAAGCCCTCTCACACGGCGGGGAGAACACAGAACTGAACCCACACCACGAGGAAAATAAATGATCTGCAAAGCCAATCAGCCTACTTAAGTCACGCATTTCCAGGATGAGGAAAACCCCTTTTAAAACTGACATGCTCCTGCCAGCCTCTCCCCTCAGCAAAATAAAATTGTGTTTCCTAATGTCCACAACCTCAACCACAGTCAAACTTCTGAGTAAACACAACTCTGTTCTCTCCAGGTCCCAGGCCATCAGTGGGGTCTGTCTGAGGCCCCCAGTCACCCACTTCCACATTGAGTTGAGTTTTGGCACTGCTGGGAAGACTCAGTTAAAAAGCAACAATAATACTCCAGACATATTATCGGAGAGCCTGCTGAAGACTTGAAACTTCACCAGGCAGTGGGCACAGACCCCTTTAATAAAATATTGATCACTAAAATAATTTAAAAATCTACAAAAGACACCCAAGCTCAGACACTGTGGACTGGGGTGGCCGGGGCGTGCGGTGGGGGATTGGATCATGGCTTGTTGTGTACTCTGTACGTGGATAAGCACTTCCACATCAAACTAACAGATGCAGTTCGGAGAAACAACACAGCCACCGAGGAGGGGAGGAACTGGGCAGAATCAACATGAGGGGCTTGGATGCCGTTTCTGTTTAGCGCCGTTTCTTGCCTCTTACGGGACCTGGGAAAGCCTATGCCCTTTCAGCAGAGCCAGACCCCATCTCCCCCTGCCTCTCTTTCTCCCTTCCCGTGCCAAGTCCTCAGGCCATGGGCCGCAGTTAGAAACGGCTCTCAGTGCGGTGAGGCGGAGGAGGGGTCCTGAGGGCTGGCCGGTTCACGGTCACGGTGCCCAGGGCCTCAGGCCTCTCACAGTATCATGCACTGTAGTTTGTGGGCACCAGCGGCCCGGTCTCCCCGCCATTTGGTTTTCTTCTTCTTCTTCTGGCTTTTTTCTGGTATCTGTTGCCTGAAGGGCAGAAGAACAAAGTTAGGGTGGGCTTTGCTCCTCCCTGCCCATCCCCTCCCTCCTCAGGGCCTACGCTGGCAGCCTGTGTCGGTGGGGATGCACTGCAGGTGGGCTGGCTGCCCCCCAACTCCGGAGGGCACCTGTCTGCCTAGCGTCTCTGAGGCAAGGGAAGTGGGAAGGGAGAGAGCTCAGGGCCAAACCTGCCAGGCTGCTGGCGAGAACGCCTGGCTTCACCCCGTGGCTACATTTATTTACAACATGACCCACGTTATGTATCACATCGTGTTGGCCTTTGTTTTGATCTTTTAAATAAGATGACAGATGAACAGAGTACAAAAGTTTTTACATGTTTTCTGTTATTTTCCCCATGTCTAAAACCTTCCCTTGGAACTACAGGTCTGTAACCAAGACATCACATCTCCTGATGAGGTGGCATATCCTACCTGGAGGCAAAATGCCTGGGAAAAAACCAGTTCAAGAGTAGAGAACTGCGGCAAATACTAACAGACTGTTGGTTACCAGGGAGAAGGGCGGGAATGGGTGAAACAGGTGAAGGGGATAAAGAGGTATAAACTCAATTACAAACTTATAAAATAAATTAGCCAATAGGAATGGACGTACAACACAGAGAATATGACAGTACAATAACATTGCAATATCTTGGAATGGTAATGGGGGTATAACCACACTCACCATGGTGAGCATTTAGTGATGTATAAAACTATGTTGTACATCTGAAACCAATATAGTATTGTATAGCAACTATATTCCAATACAAAAAAAGTGCAGAATTGCAGGTTAAAGCCTAAGGTGAAGGCTGCGTTATCACAGCTCATGCTGGGGAGTATGGAGATGAGGCTGTGGAGAGACAGACAGAGAGAGAGAGAGAGAGAGAGAGAGAGAGAGAGAGAGAGAGAGTGTGTGTGTGTGTGTGTGTGTGTGTGTGTGTCAGGAGACTGAGAGATGGCAGGTCGGGAAGCGGGCTGTTAGAGCCCCGTGTGGGACTTGCTAACCAACCACAGCCCTGGGGCTCACCAGCATGAGGTAAGAGACTCAACGCCTGGTGTTGAGAACCAGTGGTTAGGCCGCTCGGTGGGCTGAGGACTTAGGAAATGGGAGGATGGACGACAGGGAGACCAGCTCCAGGTGATTAAGGTTTGGGCCCTGACCATGGGAAGGTTCTAGAGACTCTGGGTTAGGATTTCTGACAATGCCTGGAGACTGTCAGCGGGTGGGGTCTGGAAAGGAGACACACATGCTATATGCCTGAGAAATATGAGCCCGGGAATCAGAATGGGTGCTGTTCAGGTGAGATGTCAAGGGCACTCTGCCCAGTGTGGAGGTGCTTTTCACAGGGCTGCCAGCTGTGGGGTTGGGAGAAGGCCCACCCAGGCTGGGACCAGGAGAGGCCAGGAGGAGGCTGAGTGGGCATCTCAAGCGGGAAGCCACTTCCCTGTGGCTTGTGCAGCCGATGCCCACAGGTAGGGCAAGGCAGGTGGGAAGTTAGGGGGAAGAGATGGATGGAGGTACAAGAAGTCCAAAAACAGGCCCAGGAGCAGCAGCCTCGGCCTGGGAACAGGGAGCTGCGTTTGCCCAGCGCTGCCAGTGCCCCTCTCGCTGCACAGGCTCCGATTCCAGGGAGGTGCTGCACTCACCTGATGACCCTAACCAGGTCGTGGAAGGCTTTGTCGACATTGAGAGGCGGGTCCTTGGCACTGGTTTCTATGTACGGAATCTGCAAGGCACGGCTCAACTTGGTAAAACTGGCACTGAGATCCACAAAGCCCTGCTCCCTAAAAATGTGAATTCTCCAAGGTCCCAAGGAACCGTGTGCCCTTAGAGCTCCAGCAGCCTACGTGCCCCTTGGTGGCTTCTTGGTTTTTAAGTTTGGAAAGCCTTACAGACAGCTTCTCTAAGCTCTCCTTGTTCTCTAGTCACAGAGATATTTAATAAGCCCCTAAAAATAGAATAAAAGTGATCTTTTTTTAATACTTGAAGACCAAAGGCTGTTTCATTTATCAAACTAAAATATGCTCTGATACTATTCAGTTTTCTTTCTGAGGTGTATTTCTCCACCGTGGGGGGCTTCTGTCCCTCTCCCCGGGCCCTCCAGAGGGGACTCTGGTGGGAAAGGCTGCAGCAGGGCTGGGTCATGGGTAGGACTCTGCACCCTGGAGACCCCTGGCTGGTCTGTGCCTCCCCAGACAGCCTGCCAGCGCAGCTCTTGTTTGATCTGCATCCCCAGTCTGGGAGCTCATCGTTTACAAAAGGCTTGTGTCTGCATGTTTCAGGCTGAGGAATCATCACCCAGCTGAAAGGCAGCGGCACACTGGGAGATGTGGGCCAGGTGACCCCATAGGATGGGTTTGAGGGTTGTGTCCACATCCAGCCTTGGTCTGGCACAGGGAGACCAGAGGCTCCTTGAAGCTGGGAGACTCCTGAGCATTCATATTCTCCTACAGTGGGGACCCCACAAAGGCAGGAAGGACTCCCCCCACCTCCCACAAGTGGAAGGAGTGTGGGGTTCACACAACATGCACAGGCTTCCCTAGATGAGATGGATGTAAGCCACTTGCGATTAAACCGGGGAACTTTGGTAATTTTCGTAACCCTTGTCTGATTACAAAATTAAGGCATTTCATTATAACACATTTGAAAAAGAAAAGCACAGTGAAGAAAATAGAAATGATCAACACTTTAAATGCATGGGGTGGGGGGGGGCAGGGTAAGTCGTTACTTCAGAAGAGCAGGCTGTGAACAATTGCCCAGGACACATTGTAATAATCTTCCCATCAACTGTCACCCCCGGAGATGGGATGTTCACACACTGCTGTGGCTTCTACCAGAGCCCTTGCGCCTGACCCGGATGCAAAGGCAGAGCACAAACGGCATGGCTCAGACCTCTGATATTCATTCAGCACGTTTGAGCTTCTGATGACACTGGTAGGAAACTGCCCTCCGTTGCAGGCTGTCCCACTACAGGCTATTGGAATGAAGTGACTGTGGGCTGTTTGGCCTCCCAGGTCTCCCTGGCCACACTTAATCCTCATGTCAGCCCTCTGAGGTAGGCAAGTAACTCTTGTTTTGCAACTGGGAGACTGAGCTCAGAGTGGTGACATGCCTGCCCAAGGCCACACGGCGGCCAGCAGAGAATTGAGGTCTCAGCCAGGTACGTGTTCCACAGCCCATTCATTTGGCCTCCCACCACAGGTGGGGACGCCGAGGTCAGCTTCAGAGCCTCTCCCCGGCATGGTAGGCGCCCCCTCGAACACCCTGTGAGGCCAGGACAAGGCTCTTCCCAGAGGAATGTGCACACCCAGAGGGAAGCGGGAAGCAGGGAGGCCCCTGCAGCTGGGGCGCACTGACCTGCAGCCCCTTCACATCCTGGAATCCTGCCAGCTCAGGGAGCCCTGGCTTCCAGAGGCCTCAGACCACTGCTGTCTGCCATCTCATATCACCACTCAGAGGTACAGGAGTTGCAGTGTCCCCCAGGGCCTCAGACATCCTCTGCCTTCTTTCTGGGGGTCCTGCCTCTACCACTGAAGAGATGCTGATGTGCATTATCTGGGTTCTTGGAACTGAAGGATTTCAGCAGCAACGAGACAAGCTAAGGGAAACCCTGCAACGAACAGTAGTCAGATCAACCATCTGACTCCACCAAAGGGCTACGAAGTGCCATCTTCCTGCATCGGGTGGGGCAGCCTGGCTGGGCAGCTAAAGAGGAACTTGCTTTGTGAGCTCTAAAATTAGGATGTTGTCTATAGCAGCTCGAGGAGTCATCTGGTCAAATGACACATGAAGTGGCAGCATGGGCTGTGGGAGGAATGACACGCCTGAGGGGCTGGAGACTGGGTGCTAGTGGGGGGGTGGGGGGACTGCCCACCAGCTGGGAGGCCCTGGGAGCTACTTAGCTTCTGGTGTCTCATTCCCCATATGTGCAGAAGGGGCCACTGCGGCCTGCACAGCACCCCTGCCCAGGGCTCCTTGGGACGGACACCCAGGAAGGGGTCGTGAGCAACCCCCTCAGGGCATCATAGGGCCGGCTGTGAAATGCAGGTGACTATGCAGGCCTGATGCCCAGGATGCGGGCCCTGGAGGTCCCTGCGCTCTCCAGGAGGCCTGCATCTAATGCTAAGCCCACTGGTCAGTGCCCACCCCTCACCCAGAGCCTTCTGAGCAGCACCTGTCCTGGTGGGTCACTCCCTCCTCCTCCAGGCCTCTTTTTTATTTGGCTTGAGTGGCACCCCACTCAGGTCCTCATACGTCCTGCTCAGTCCCTTCTGGGGCTTCCTCATCTCCCCCCGTTACAGTATTGAAGGGTCCCCAGCCTCAATCCCGGGACCCCTTCCCTTGGCTCTCATGGCTTTAAACTTTGTGTTGCCGATTTCCACTATTCTACCTCCAGACTGGTACATCTCACTGCCGCCTCCACGTCTCCACTTGATATCTACTCAGCTACTCAAACTAAACAGATCCAAAGTCAGGCTCCTGTCCACCCCTTACTCCTAATCCACCGTTACTGTGCCCCCAGTTCTCTGAACTCTCAAAGTGCTCAGGCCCAGAACTTTGGCACCAACTTCATTCTTTTCTTTCTCTCTCACCCTACATGTAGTATGTGAACAAATCCATTTGGCTCTCTTACAAATACATCTGAAAGTTCTCACCACCTTCCCAGGTGCCACACGGGTCCACACCGACGTGTGCCTGGGTCATAGCAGCAGCCCCGGGCTGGTCTTCCTGCTCACGGCCTGAGTCCAGCAGACCGCCCGGCAGAGGGGACTTCTACAGCCCTGACCCGTGAGGCTCCAGCTCTGGCCGGGCCAGTGCCGGGAGGGGTGGGAAGAAGCCCAGTGGCCCCACCCAGCACCATTTAGAGGGCAGAGGGGCATCACAGTGAACTGAAAAAAACCCCCAAACCCCAAGATATCTGCTGCTATTCACTTGTGTAGACGCCCCCCACCCCCACTCCAGCCCCATTACTATGCGGCCAGGGCCAACCTCAGCTTGACCACTTGTAAGATGGGGATAATTACCTCTACCTCAACATTCGGTTGTGAGGAGTAAATGCTCCCCCCGTGCAATCCTGGCACAGAGCAGGGCTCCAGGAACAGCAGCTGAGGGGATGCTCGGAGCATAATCAGGTGGCTGGCTCAGAGACGGGGCGGGAGCCCATGCTGCACAGCCCAGAGACGAGTCTGCTGCACTGTGGCCAGGAGGTGGTCAGAACCGGGGCTGTCAGCCACTGTGAGGGCACCTGCTCCCCACAGCAGAGGGCGACTGACAAGAGGGTGCTCTGGTCTGCTGCCTTGTTTCACAAGCTGTCCACGTTGCATCTGCCCACGAGGCCTCTGTGGAAGCCAGCCCACCACCTAAGGGGCCCGAGTTCTGTGACACAGACGGGACTGCTGGGGTGATGGGACATCAACTGTTATATGTCCTCTGAGTCCCGAAACACACACACACACACACACACACAAACACACACACACAACCTACATTGTGTTTGGTCGCCATTTCTTTTCCTTGATCCCTGGTGATTTTCCTCAAATGCATCAAATCAACTTTGTTGGCCACGAGGATCATCGGGAATGACTCTCTGAGAAATAAAGGAAGGGCAGCTCTGAGGCTTTGCCGCCTGCCCCCCACTCCCACCCCGGCAAAGGCGGGGCAGCCACCCCAGGCAGGACACAGCCCAGGAGCCTCCCACTTGGCTTGGGGCAGACTGAAGCGTCTCTTCCCTCCACGCCTCCAGGCAGGGGAAGGGGGCCTGGGGCCTGCTGGCTGTCTTGGTTTGACACCTGGGGCTTGCTGCAAGGAGAGCAAGGGGCCCTGGGGGACGCCTGGCTCAGCCCCGGCAGTGAGGGCGCCACAGGGTTGCTGCGTCAGGCTGGGTTCCCGGCCCTGCTTCCTCCCATCTCTCTGCCGCGTGCCAACCATGCAGGGCTGCTGCGGCCGTCAGCAGTGGCTTGTGAAGAGCACCAGAGCCAGGGGCTGGCACACAGCTGGCACTCGGTGAATGGCGGCTGCCACGTCAGGGCAGCTCCCAGGAGAGGAAGGTGGGACCATGAGGCACGTCTGCTTTAAAGATTCTTGCCGACACACATGGCCAAACTGTGTCCAAATGTGGATGAAATGGCAGTCTTGCAGCATATTTGGCATCATTGGGCATATTCATGTAAAAAAACTATAATTTGACTGGTGAAAATAGTACTTTATATTTTCCCTAGGATTAGCAAAAAGATTGACTATATTCCCGCATCTGAGTCATTTATGTTTTCTCTTTTGAGATTCCTATATTCAGGGGCTTAACCCACATTTATCTCTTGGAGAACTGTGTGTGTGTGTGCACATGTGTGTGCACGTGTGTGTAGCCCTTTACCTAGTAAAGCTGTTAAGTCATTAACACTTTACCTTTGGAATACTGGATTTTTCCCAATTCACTGAGATTTGTTCAAAGCTTGCTGTCTTCCCATTAGTTTCTCCTTTTACTTTCTTAACATTGCTTAGGACCCAATTAATTGAAAAGACCAATTAGGCTTAATATGACTTCATGTAATGCTAAGGAAAAAATGAGCCTTTAATGAAAGGGGCTTATAAATCTCATAGTCAAATGTGTTCTAACCAATTACAATGTGCAGTAGACAGAGAATTCACTCTTTCTTTGAGTTTAACAAAATTTGGGCAACTTGGAGCTGAAAAACAGAGATGTTTCCTATGGTTCCTTGACTCATCAGTAGGGACAGTTTAGGAGGACAACAGAGGACTGACTCCCCGAGGCTTGGAGGCAGTTTGGTCCCATTGACACAACTAGGGTAGGAGTCAGAGGGACCGAGGTCTGAACGCAGCTCTGCCCCTCTGCTACAGCACCTTCCCCTGAAAATCTGAGAGACAGACAGAGGCTGCTCTTAGCCGGGAGCCGGGAGGTCTGGCCCAGCAGCCCTCACCTGTCCTTGACGCGCAGGATGAGCTGGTGGAAGCGGTCCACATGCTCGAAGCTGGCCTTGTCTGTGACCGAGAAGACGATGAGGAAGCCGTCCCCGGTGCGCATGTACTGCTCCCGCATGGCGCTGAACTCCTCCTGGCCGGCTGTGTCCAGAACTGGGGTGGGGTGGGAATTCAGGGGCTGTCACCACCTACCCTGGAGGCCCTGCGGCCTGCAAACCCACCTGCTGCCGCTGCCCCTACAAGAGGCCCCACGAGCTCCCCGGGCAACGCTGTGAGGGACCCAGCAGGGCCTCAGCCACCTCCAAGTGAGAGGCTCTCACGGCTCATGGGGACCCACGGTGCCACCTGGGCCTTGGCCTCTGTCTCCAGAAAGCCTCATGAGTCACTGAGCAACTCTGATACAAAATCCCTCTGGAGGTCCCATAGCTGGGCCTGGATCCCAGCTGGAGCCCTTACAGATTCTTGGAGAAGGCGCTGACTCTCTGAGCCTCCATTTCCTCCTCTGTGAAATAGAAGCCATGCCTCTACCTTGCAGCGCTTAGGGAGAAGAGCGCCAGGACCTGCCTGGGGGAGCCCGGAGGAGGCCATCCCAGGTCAGGAAAGGTCCTCAGTCCCTGCGCGGAAAGGAGCCCGGGTCACTTGCCTCCTAGGATGGGGCCATTTTCAGGGTGACGGGAAGGGGAGCTGGGGTTGGAAGCAAGGTGTTGGGGGTAAGGAGGCTAGGGACCATGGTGGCAAAGGCTCTGCCCCAGCCCCGCTCTCCTGTCTCACTACCCGCATCCCATGGGCTCCTGAAGCCCACTCCCCGTCAGCTTCCTTCCTGCTGAGATAGGATGCTCACCCCCTGCCTGTTTCAGAGAGGTCAGAGCCACAGCTGGGAGGTCTCCGTTTAGATGCACAAGCCTGACACCTTCAGGGCCCTGCTGACGCCCTATGGGGGTCATGAAGTCTGACCCCTCCAACATCCTGCAAGCCCCCGCTCACCATCTACCTCTCCCATTTTCTCAGCTCACTCTGCTCTCTGAGCAGTCCCAACTTTCCCTCTCCCCGGAGCGGGTGGAGCAGATGGTTACAGATTTGGAGCCTGATTCTGGATTGTCTGGCCTCTCATTCCTAGAGTGCGACCCTGGTCGATCTCACTTCTCTGCCTCCGTTTCCCAAAATGGCGATCCTTGGGGTTGTTTTGAATTAATACACTAAGGCCCTTAGAGCAGTACCTGGCACAAAGGCACCCTATGGGAGCATCGGCTGCGAGCCTGTTACCCACACCTGGGGCGCTCTCTCCCACCTCCGGGCCTGGGCGCCTTTCCCTGCTGTGGTGAGCTGATTCTGACTCACTGTTCTGCCGCCTGAGCCCCCATGACTTCTCCCACCCCTGTATGCACCTTTCATGGCACTCAGTCCTCCTGGTCCATTTAACAGGTGCCAGTTAACAGTCAGCTTCCAGGGGCAGGGACCTGGTCTGTGTTTACTTACAGCCTGGCACAAACAGTACTCAAATAGCCACTGAACGAATAAATGAATGTGAAGTCTACACATTTTTGAGAGCCTACTATGTGCCAGGCACTGTCCTAGGCACTATGGATGCAGGGTGAATGAGGCAAAAATCCTTGTTCTCATGGAACTTATAATCTAGTCAGGAGACAGATGCACACATGAATGGGGAAGGTAATTTCCAGTGCGGATGACTGCATATTATGAAGAATGGCACAGCCAGCTGGAGGTAACTGGCAGAAGCTGGGGTCATTCTGGATAGAGAAGGAGGAGATGTTTGAGTCGTGACTGAACGAGGTGAGGGGGGAGCCATGCGGCCCAGGGGAGGAGCGTTCCGGGCAGAGGGAGCATGGCGAGCGGAGGTGCACCAGGGTGAGGCTTCCTTCATTCTAAGGAAGGCAGGGGCCGCTGCGGAGTTTGGGCAACAAAGTGGCATGATCTGGAGGACAACTGAAAAATTTACCCTGGTTGCTGGGAAAACCCAGAGCAGGAATGGAAGCAAGGGCACCAGTTAGGAGGTTATGCAGAACCCCAGGCAAGCCGTGAGGGAGGGCCAAGCCCAGGCTGGGTGTGGGCAGAAGCTCTGAGAAGTAACTGGATTCAGGCCACTTTCTAAGACAGGCATTAGGGGCACAGCATTTTGGGGGAAGCTGTGGGGTGTGGGGGACGAGAGAGTGACGCAGTGAAGACAACGGCCTTTAGGGCCTGAGCCAGACGAACAGTGGTGTCATACGCTGCGCTGAGGAAGACTGGGTGGAGACCGTGGTTTAGGGGGCTCAGTTTTTGACTCTGTTACCTATGTGGGACTTCAAATAGGCATTTAGAGTCAGGAACTGGGAAGCGAGCCAAGAGATACACATGTGGGAGCCGCCAGTATGGACAGCAGGGAAGCTATAGCACAGCTGTCCAGGATGCCCAGGAATCCACATCCCCTTGGCAGACATCTGGAGACAAGGCACGAGAAAGCGACCCTGTCCCCACAGCCGTCACCCCTGCGCATCCCTGAGCGCATTCAGCGTGGCAGGGGGCAAGGACTGGAGGACACAGGGACCTGGATGTACTCCTCACGGCAGCGCCCTTCAAGGCTACGGCTTATTTCTGCGGGCCTCGGTCTCATGTGTGAAATGAGGGCCAGGGTCCCAGGACCTTCAGGACCTTCGAGCTCTGACATCCTAGAATTATCTGATCTGGATATGAAGTTAAGGGGCTGAGAAAACAGGATCTACAGCTGAGGACCAGTGGGGAGACTGAGGCAGTTTCCTCGATATTTACGAGGGATGGGGTACAAAGACTGCCCCTTCACTCGGAGGAAATGGAGTCTTTTTTCCTAAATAAACCCCACTTAGAACAGCAAGCAACAAAATAGAAGAAAATGGCACGGATTTGGCTGAAGAGGGGATGGGAAGGCCTGAGTTAAACAGCTGAACACATTCAGGTAATACTGTAATTAATATAGCCACAGATCTTGAGCATGTATATTGCCCAAAACCAAAACTAGAGACCTAGGATATTTTAAAATATATCATTCGGAATTAAAAAAAAATTCAACAGAGAGGCGAAAATCAAAATGGACCCTCCGTGAAGGAAAAGTATTCAGACATTATAAAAAAACTTCAGACATTGGTGGTCTTAACAGATGATATTCTCCATGCTTTCTAAAAGAATTCCTGGATGATACAGTACAACAAAGTGAAAAACAGGTCCATGAAGGAAAAAGATGAGTAGTATAATAAACAATGTTAAGCAAAGAAAACTGCAAAACTAAGAGTTACATTCAAATAAGTATTGTTATATAACTTGAAGAAAAGGAATGATAATTTAGAACTAGAATCTATGATCCATATGTGAAGATAGGCTCTGGGAAAAAGTAAGTTACTGCTAAAGTTCTTGCCTCATTTGGGAAGAGGCTGGACACTGATTGCATCCAAATGTTGATAAAAAATATAAGTATAGACACACGTATGCATATGGAATAACCACTAGAAATAAAAATCAAAATTCCTAGTCATCAGAGGAGAAAAAAACCAGAACAAAGTAAATGGGACCGATGCAACAAAAATAAGAAAGTGAAAAAGACAGACATGGAATAAGATGGCAGAAATAAATCTATGATTAATGACAGTAAATGCAAATGGGCTAAATTCACCTTTGAAAAGCAGATACTCAATACAAAATCCACTTGTCTGCTTCTACAAAAGACACATATAGAACAAAATGGCACAGAGAGAATGAAGAATGGAATGATGAAAGTGGATATGTCAGCCGCCTGCATCCACAAAACAGATGGCAAGGCCAACACATTAAACCAGACAAACTAGGGCACTTACAGTGGGAGAAAATACAAGAATCAAAGCATATAAGAATGTCTAAAAATATGCAGGTATAAAAGCTGATTTTTAAAAACAGCAGGAATTAACAAATCCCATAATCATGTGGGAGAAATGAGCAGGCCTCTCTTAGAGACAGAACAAGTAGCCCCCCAAACATAATGATGTTATTAAATAAGACAATTTAAAAACTTAATCCGAGACATGGAGAGAACCAACTTTATATTCAACTAGTAAATAAACAGGCACAAATGCACATGAAATAGGCACAAAAACTGGCCATATGTTAGGACATAAATAAAAATTTCAACAAATTCCTGAAAGTAGAAGTCATGTGGGCCATGTTTTGCCTACAGTGCAGTAAAATCAGAAATTAACAGCAACACAAGTATAAAAAGTAAGTATAAAAGAAACTATCCACTTGAAAATGTAAAAAGCTACATGATAAAAACTCTCAAAAAAATGGGTATAGAGAGCAAGTACCTCAACATAATAAAGGTCATGTATGAAAACCCACAGCCAACATTATACTTAACAGTGAGAAGCTGAAAGCTTTTCCTTTAAGATGGGGAACAAGACAAGGATGCCCACTGTCTACGCTTTTATTCAACATAGTACTGGAGGTCCTAGCCATGGCAATCAGACAACACAAAGAAATAAAAGGCATTCAGACTGGGAAGGAAGAAGTTAAACTGTCACTGTTTGCAGGTGACATGATACTGTAAGGAAAAAATCTTAAAGAATCCACTGCAAATCTACTAGAACTAATAACTGAATTCAGCAAAGTTGCAGGATACAAAATTACTACACAGAAATCTGTTGCATTCCTATATACCTATGATGAACTAGCAGAAAGAGAAGTCAGGAAAACAATTCCATTTACAATTGCATCTAAAAGAATGAAATATCTAGGAATAAACCTAACCAAGAAGGTGAAAGCCCTATAGCCTGAAAACTACAAGACACTCATAAGAGAAATTAAAGAAGACACCAATTAATGGAAATACATCCCATGCTCATGCATAGGAAGAATTAATATTGTCAAAATGGCAATCCTGCCTAAAGCAATGTACAGATTCAATGCAATCCCTATCAAAATAGCAAAGCACTCTTCAATGAACTAGAACAAATAGTTCTAAAATTCATATGGAACCACAAGAGACCCTGAATAACCAAAGCAATCCTGAGAAGGAAGAATAAAGTGGGGGGAATTACGCTCCCTGCCTTCAAGCTCAACTACAAAGCCAAAGTAATCAAGACAATTTGGTACTGGCATAAGAACTGACCCACAGACCAATGGAACAGACTAGAGAGCCCAGATATAAACCTGGCATTTATGGTCAATTAATATATGATAAAGGAGCCATGGACATACAATGGGGAAATGACAGCCTCTTCAACAACTGGTGTTGGCAAAACTGGACAGCAACATGCAAGAGAATGAAACTGGATTATTGTCTATCCCCATACACAAAAGTAAACTTGAAATGGATCAAAGACCTGAATGTAAGTCATTAAATCATAAAACTCTTTGAAAAAAACATAGGCAAAAATCTCTTGAATATAAGTATGAGCAACTTTTTCCTGAACACATTTTTTCGGGCAAGGCAAACAAAAGCAAAAATGAACAAATGGGACTACAGTAGAACAAAAAAGCATCCTATAGTATGGGAGAAAATATTCATAAATGACATATCTGATAAGGGGTTAACATCCAAAATATGTAAAGAACTCACACACTGCAACACCCAAAAAGCAAATAACCCAATTAAAAAATAGGCGGAGGATATGAACGTACACTTCTCCAAAGAAGAAATTCATATGGCCAACAGGCACATGAAAAGATGCTCCACATCGCTAATTACCAGGGAAATGCAAATTAAAACCACAGTGAGCTATCACCTCACACCAGTTAGGATGGCCAACATCCAAAAGACAAGGAACAACAAATACTGGTGAGGATGCAGGGAAAGGGGAACCCTCCTACACTGCTGGTGGGAATGTAAATTAGTTCAGCCACTGTGGAAAGCAATATAGAGGTTCCTCAAAAAACAAAAAATAGAAATACAATTTGACCCAGTAATTCCACTCCTAGGAATTTACCCAAAGAAAACAAGATCTCAGATTCAAAAAGACATATGCACCCCTATGTTTATCACAGCACTATTTACAATAGCCAAGAAATGGAAGCAACTTAAGTGTCCATCAGTAGATGAATGGATAAAGAAGATGTGGTACATATACACAATGGAATATTATTCAGCCATAAGAAGAAAACAAATCCTACCATTTGCAACAACATGAATGGAGCTGGAGGATATTACGCTCCGTGAAATAAGCCAGGCAGAGAAAGACAAATTCCCTCATCTGTGGAGTAAAATAACGAAGCAAAACTGAAGGAACAAAACAGCAGCAGACTCACAGACTCCAAGAAGAGACTAGCGGTTACCAAAGGGGAGTGGAGGGGGAGGGTGTAAAGGGAGGGAGGGTGAAGGGGATTGAGGGGTATTATGATTGGCACACAAGGTGTTGGGGTGTCACAGGGAAGACAGTGTAGCACAGAGAAGACAAGTAGTGACTCTGTTGCATCTTACTAAGCTGATGGACAGTGACTGTAATGGGGTGTTGGAGGGACTTGATAATATGGGTGATTGTTGTAACTACAATGTTTTTCATGTGAAACCTTTATAAGAGTATATATCAATGATACCTTAATAAAAAAATGTAAAAAGCTATACTCCTCTACAACTCTTTATAGAGCAATTCAAAGCAGAAATTATAATTTGGAAGTGAATGACAATGAACAATAACAAAATCTCTGGTTTGAGGCCAGTGTAGTACCAAAGAGGAAAATTGTAGCTTTAAACACACTTCAGAAAACAAGAAAGGCAGAACATAAAGCATTTAAACCGAGAGGCTAGAAAAGGAAAACTAAAATAAAACCAAAGAAAGAAGAAATCATAATGAAAGTAGAAATTAAGAAAATGGGAGGAAGGAAAAACTAATTGATATAAAAAAATCAAAAACTGATTCTCTGAAAGGACCAATTAAAAAAAAAACCTTTAGCAATTCTTATCAGAGGAAAAAGACCAATAAATAGCATTTGGAATGAAAAAAGGCCTATGACTATGGATCTAAATACATATTTAATTATGAAAGAAAACTACATACAGTTTTATAGCAATACATTTTTAATTCTCAATGAAATGGATGATTTAAGAAAATATGAAAGAACAAAACTGGTTCAAGAAAACATGTAAAAATAAGCTAATTATCAATGAAATTAAAGAGACAAAATCTACCTCACAAATGGCAGAAAGCTATGCTTGTCTTCTGCAAATTGCTCCAGAGCACAGAAAATTTAGAACTTTCCAGCTCAGTGTAAGAGCCTAGAATAATCCTAATAACAAGCTGGATGGGGTAGCATGTGGGTGTGTGGTGACTGCTGGGCCCACCCCACCTTTGGGGGACAGAAGCGGCCTGCATGTGAGAGGTGCATTCAGTTATCACCTTGCTATTTATTTTCTAAGCGCCTACTCAGTGCCAGCCACTCTGCTTGGTGCTTTGGGTTGCTAAAGAACATGAGCATCCTCTCCATATTGCTAGTCATCAGGGAAAGGCAAAATAAAACCACAATGAGATATCCATTCACACCAGTTAGGATGGCCACTATCCAAAAGACAAGAAATAAATGCTGGTGAGGATGATGAGAAATGGGAACCCTCCTACACTGCTGGTGGGAATGTCAGTTGGTGCAGCCACTATGGAAAGCAGTATGGAGGTTCTCAAAAAACTAAAAATAGAAATACCATTTGACCCAGTAATTCCACTTCTAGGAATTTACCTGAAGAAAACAAAATCCCTGATTTGAAAAGACAGATGCACCCCTATGTTTATTGCCACAGTACTTGCAATAGCCAAATATGGAAGCAACCTGAGTGTCCATTAACAGATGAATGGATAAAGATGTGGTACATATACACAATGGAATATTATTCAGCCATAAAAAGAAAAGAAATCCATTTACAACAACATGGATGGAGCTAGAGGGCATTATGCTCAGTGAAATAAGCCAGGTGCAGAAACACAAATACCATATGATTTCACTTATTTGTGGAATATAAAAACAAAGCAAAACAGGGGGCTCTCTTGTCCCCACATGGTCTGAGCCAGGAGCTCTGTCCTCTCGCTTTATCTCTAAATAAAAGCCTCTGCCTTGCTCTCCTACCTTGAGTGTTTGTGAAGTTCATTCTTCAGCTCCGCGAACAAGAACCCCAGCATCATTTTGGGGGGCTTGTCCGAGGAAAACTTCAGAGGTGAATATTGGCATCCAAGCCTGCCTTTTTCTATCACTCTCCATATAGAAGGAAGTCGTCTAGAGCACTCAAAATCAGGCGTTCGTCAACCACTTAAATGGGACTAGCCCGGCTGCCGATCTCAGAGTCTCGAGCAACAGGTTCCCCTGCCTCTCCCTCAGTGGATCCCCATCTCCCTTGGGAGTCGGGAATGTCACCTGAGTGGAGGCCAGCATTCCCTTTCAGAGGCATCTCCTTGGATGCGAGGGACTGAGGAAGGCCGTGGGCAGCCGCGAGAGTCTAGGCTGAGGCTACACTTCAGCGGCTTCTCAAAGGCCCGTGTGTCTGGAATCAGACCCCGACAGCCCCACTGGGTATCCATGAGGAGTGTCTCTCTCTCTCTGTCTCTGACTTCCAGCCTGCTTCTTCAGGCTGCCCTGGCCTCTGAGTGAGGCAGGGGCGCTCTTTACTTTCTTTTCATGCTCTATGTGTGCCTCTAACTTCATTAATTTCACAGAACCCGATGTTCACCACCGCACGGTAGATCTACGCTTTGCTCTTATTCTTAACTAAATACTGTAATTTTTATCTTATAACAATGTGTCTGGGCACCCATTAGCCACTTAAAAGATGATTAGCAACATCTACCAGTCTTAAGTCTCAGGTGAAAGGTTTCCCGGTGTCTGCCGCTCCTTGATCCCCCGCCTCCGGACGGTAATGTCGGGGAGTGGCCGAGCTGATATCCTACTTTCCTATCCTAATCTGCGGACTCCGAGGGCAGACCAGACTAGTAGACAGCGGTCCTTGAATCTCGGCTCCAGCCGATTGATCCGACGGTGCTGAGTGAACCTCCGGTCAGGCGGCTGCCTATGGGAGTCACAGATGGACCCCCAACCTCTTTGTCTCCCAGGTCAGATTTCTTACAGTGGGTGACTAGCAGGGTAATTCCCAGGCAGTGTGGCAGAAACTGGTGTTTGGGAGTATAGCACCACCACCAACCCCCCCTTCATGACTGTCCATGGCAGCCTCTGTCTGAATTTTATCATTGGCCTTAGAAAAAGTTCCCCTGCTCCTCATTTGAAGCGGTCCTCTTGGGACTGTGCCACTTTCTCCTGTGTAGTGTGAATAAAGTTTGTGCTGAGACATTTACCTTCTTGCAATACAGCCTGGCTTAAATCTTCCAAAGGAAAAGAATGCTTAAAGAGAGGCTTGACTTTGTCATGCTTAGTGAAGATTTCGTAAATAATCTAGCATGGTTGTTAAGATGAGTGAACTTAAGTGTAGTAACTGAAATTCTTGGTTGCGAGGATGTTAAGAACATCCCACACCCTGCAAACTTCCCAAGCCTCCAGCATCAATGGACTAGGAGTGTTTTTTATTGGTATGATCACTTAGCCTCCATTTTTATACCATCTCTTGGTTTAGAAGATCTAATTTGGCTTATCAAATCTTAACCAATTTTACTCAAAAGGCCTTTAGTACTAAAGTTAAACTAATGCGCTAAGAAGTTATACAAAATAGAATGGCACTAGACATCTTAACAGTAGCACAGGATGGAACCTGTACTGTAATTAAAGTTGAGTGTTCTGTGTACATTCCAAATTATTCACAAAACGTCTCCAATTCACTCCAGGACCTCCAAAGGCAAGTCCAAGCTATGTCAGACCCAGAAGTCCCATGGACTACTACGATATGAAGCTGGGTTTCTAAATCCTTTTGAAGCCATGAAACTGCAAATGGTGATGGAAATAGAACCCAAGAAAGAAGTTCCCATCTTCTGAGGCCCTCTCAGCTGACCAGTGATGGAGACCTAACTGCACCCTTTACTGCGCCCCCTCTCAGCAGGAAGCAGCCTTCTGCTAGCAGTTGTCTTCCCCTTCCCCCTAGCAGCAGCTGGGGTCTCCATCTGCAGAGGGGGGAATGAGACAGGGACCATGGGCTTAGACAGAGTAGGGTGAGGGCCTCCGGAAAAAAACAAAGCAAGATAATCCATTGTGAGATTTGCTCTGGCCTGCTGGGGGGGCCCAGTTTATTTTTCTGACTCTACCCAGGTGCTGCTTTCCTTCCTCCAGCCCTAAACAAATGATTTGTAACCTGGGCAATGTAGCAAGCAAGCCCAAAACAACAGAGTAAAAACAGGAAGGATTCCATCTTGAAAATTAGATTGCATTTTAAAACCCAATTAGTTAAAAGCAAAAACTGAAGGAACAAAACAGCCGCAGACTCACAGAACCCAAGAATGGACTAACAGTTAACAAAGGGAAAGGGACTGGGGAGGGTGGGGGAGGGAGGGATAAGGGGATTAAGGGGCATTATGATCAGCACACATAATATAGGGGAGCACGGGGAAGGCAGTATAGCACAGAGAAGACAAGTAGTGATTCTATAGCATCTTACTATGCTGATGGACAGTGACTGTAATGGGGTATGTTGGGGGGGACCTGATAATGAGAGGAATCCAGTAACCACAATGTTGCTCATGTGATTGTATATTAATCATACCAAAAGAAAAATATATATTAAAAAAAACCCAATTAGTTAAAAAATAAGTTTCTTAACAAACAGACAATAACTCAGCCCTCTTTGGGAGCAAAGAAGGCAGCCTTGAGTGAAATGCTCCCAGACCAGGAAGCTGCTATCCTGAAAGGAAATCAGAACAGTGAAATTCTTGTAAATAACCAGGAAGACTAATAAGAAACTTAGTGTTTCTTCAAAAGTAAACATTCTGAGACCACTTAGCAGGTGTACATCCCTAGCCCTTTGTCTCTCAAAGGCCTATAAAACCCACTTAGTGTTTCTTCAAAAGTAAACATTCTGAGACCACTTAGCAGGTGTACATCCCTAGCCCTTTGTCTCTCAAAGGCCTATAAAACCCCTAGACAACACACCACCCCGGGGCTCTCTTGTCCCCTCCTGGCCTGAGCAAGGAGCTCTGTCCTCTCACTTTATCTAAATAAAAGCCTCTGCCTTGCTCTCCTAAAAAAAAAAAAAAACAAAGCAAAACAGAAGGAACAAAGTAGCAGTAGACTCATAGACACCGAGAAGAGACTAGTGGTTACCAAGGGGGAGGAGTTGGGGCAGGTGGAGGGGGAGGGTGAAGGGAATAAAGGGGCACAATAATTTACAATCACAAAATAAGTTGGTCACGGGGATGGTAGTACAGCAGGGAGAATACAGTCAATGATTCTGTAATATCTTACAATATTGAGAGACAGTAACCACACTAGAGGGGGTGAGGATTTAATAATATGGGAACTGTTGAACCACTGAGTTGTATATTTGAAACCAACATAAGATTATATATCAAATACACTAATAATAAAAGAATATGAGTATCTCGCTATCAAGGTACTTAAAGGCTAATTGGGCTGATACTTAAAGAAAAATAATACTGGACAGAAAATGATACACAGGACAATATAGAACCGAAACTGATACATACTATCAAGAGATCTAGGAAAGCGGGGTCCCTTGGCTGAGAAGGACAATGGAAGGTTTTAGCAAAGAGGGGCATTTCTCCTGCCCTTGAGGGAAGAATAGACTTTGACATTAGAAAGACAGGACCTGAAGAAAGGCCTTCCAGGCAGAGAAATAGCACAAGCAGGGGCCTGGAGGCTGGAAAGAAGAGCGCAGTGAGAAGGCTGGTGTGCTAGGGTAGAAGGTACGTGATGGTGAACAGGCGACGAGAGGGAACAGGGAGACCAGAGGTGGGGGACCTTGGATCCTAAATTAAAATGCTTGAACTTGGTGGTCACTGGGGGTGTTAACAGTTCACAGAAGGTGAGGATGGCCAACATCCAAAACACAAACAACAACAAATGTTGGCGAGGATGTGGAGAAAAGGGAACCCTCCTACACTGCTGGTGGGACTGCAAATTAGTTCAACCATTGTGGAAAGCAGTATGGAGGTTCCTCAAAAAACTCAAAATAGAAATACCATTTGACCCAGGAATTCCACTCCTAGGAATTTACCCTAAGAATGCAGCAGCCCAATTTGAAAAGGACAGATGCACCCCTATGTTTATTGCAGCACTATTTACAATAGCCAAGAAATGGAAGCAACCTAAGTGTCCATCAGTAGATGAATGGATAAAGAAGATGTGGTACATATACACAATGGAATATTATTCAGCCATAAGAAGAAAACAAATCCTACCATTTGCAACAACATGGATGGAGCTAGAGGGTATTATGCTCAGTGAAATAAGCCAAGCCGAAAAAGACAAGTATCAAATGATTTCACTCATATGTGGAGTATAAGAACAAAGAAAAAATACTGAAGGAACAAAACAGCAGCAGACTCACAGAACCCAAGAACGGACTAATAGTTACCAAAGGGAAAGGGACTGGGGAAAATGGGCGGGAAGGGAGGGATAAGAGGGAAAAAGGGGCATTACGATTAGCAGATGTAATGTTGGGGGGGCACGGGGAGGGCAGTACAACTCAGAGAAGACAAGTAGTGATTCTGTAACATCTCACTACACTGATGGACAGTGACTGTAATGGGGTTGGTGGGGGGGACCTGATGAAGGGGTAGTTTAATAATCGTAATATTGCACATGTAATTGTAAATTAATGATAATAAAATAAATTATATTAAAAAAAAAACAGTTCACAGAAGGATGAGATGCACCAAGGGTGAGTTTGGCAGCCAAAAAGGGAGGGGGCCTGGAGGAGGGAGACCTGTGAAGAGGCGGAGGAGGGGCCTGAGCTGAGAGGACCCGGGCCTAAGCAAGGGAAGGTGTGTTGAGAAGGGGAGGAAAGGATGGGGAGACGTTGAGGACGCAGGACAAAGGGAGCCCTTCCAAGCGGAGAGAGTTCAGGGCCCCTTGGGAACTGCAAACCTGGGCCGCAAGAGGGCAGCAGCCACTGAGCAGGGCAGGGGCTCGAAATGCTTGGTTGCAGGGACCCTGTCAGCAGTTCTGCCTCCAGGATTTCCTGGCGGAGGAAGAAGATAACAGGCAGCTTAAGTTTTTAAGAAACTGTGCTTCTGCCTGCATTGCGCGTGCCTGATGCCATGAAGGTAGGAGGGCTCCCAAGAGAGACAGTCTTAGTCATTGTGGGAAAAGAGGTGTTCTGCCTCTGTGGGTGTGTACTTCTTGAATTGTGTGGACTTCAGAAGCCACATGCTGGTGTGGCCTGGGGCCCAGACGGGTGGGCAGCCACTGTGGAGGGGGCAGCAGTCTGGGTCACCACTGAGCTTTCCACCCCAATCTCCCTTCCTCTTCCTCCTTCAGGGCTTCCAGAGGGAAGGCAACCCTGGCTTGGGGTCTGGGGGGTCTGACATTGGCCTGTAGCCCAGGGTACAGTCTGAGCTCTTCGGCTAGAAGCAGACCCACCCATGTGCCTACTGGCAGCAAGTCCTGTGCCGAGGCTTTACACACAGGTCCTCTGCCTCTTCACCGACTTGGAAAGAAGGTACTACTATCTCCCTGGTACAGACGAGGAAACTGAGGCCCAGGAAGTTACAGGGATGTGCTCAGGGCCACACAGTGGGAAGGAGGGCCTGCTGCCCCAGCCCCTCCAGTCTTTTTCCTTCAACCAGAGGGTGTGGTCTGACCACCCCAAACCAGCCTGGCTGTGTCTCCATTCCCAGCCTTTGCTCAAGCCACAGCCACTGGCTGGAACACCCTCTCTAGCGGCTATCCCAGTGGCCCTGCAGCACGCTGCCATCTGCCGCCTCCTAAGGGCCCCAGGCGCTAACCTCTGTGAACCCTTCCTAGTGCGTGTCATCAGTTCCTCCAAGTCTGGCTCAGCTCCACACCATGGGGTGGTGCAGCCCTAGGGGGCGGGATGGTTTTCATTTCCTGGTCCCCCAAAAGCTTCAGCATACAATGACAGCTCAAAAAATACTTGCAGGATGACTGGGCGGATCACGTGCCTGCTCTAGGAAAGGCAGTGCTGTATTCAAACAGCCCACACCAGCTTCAAGGGAAATCACTAAAAACTGACTTGAACTTCTGTAACATACTGTTCAGAGTGAAGTAAGGGTTCTGGAATATGAAACAATAGCGACGGTGATTTCTAGAGGTAACATGCCTCTAACAGCTGTGCCTGGCGATTCCCTCTCTCCCATCCACAGGCCTCCCTCTGTGGGAGGCAGGCAGGATATGCCCCTGACAGGGCAGTCGGGTGCACAAGCTGGTGCTCTTCCAGGAAAGTCTCCAATGGACAATGACACCTGGCTGAGTGTTAATAGTGATGAGGGCTCCTTTCTACCTCACTTGTGCTTCTGTTTCTGGGACAGGGTGTGCATGGAGCAGGCTGGAGAAAGGGCGGGAGGGCTGGGTGCACAGACCCCGCACTGTTCCCAGGAAAAGGGCTGCTTTCTTCCCCAAGCACAGGCAGGATGTGGAAAGCCGGGTCCCTGGGACTGTCCAAGCGGGAAGGGCTGAAATCCTGGGTGGCTGGGCTATATGGGGGGAGATCTCCCCCGGCAGTGGCCCCAACCTCAACTTGCTGCCTTGACGACATCGAGGGAGATGCATCGGCTGCCAGCCCGGGGCCCTTGTTCTTGCGGCCACACTAGTGCAGCTGGGGAGACGGGGTGGGAGGTCTTGGGACACGTTTTCGTGAGGTCTCCGCCTCCTGCCTTGGTGCACATGTTGCATGTGTGAGTGCGCATTCTTTCAGGGAGATGGCCCATGGCTTTGTGGAACCCCCACCAAATGTCACTGTCAGGGACGGAAGGAAAGCAAGAGGGGAAAGGGCAGGAGGGAGGTGTCAGCCTTGTAACCAGGGACCCCAGGCACGTCCCAGAGACAGATGGGAGCCTGCGAGGGGCCTGGCAATGAAGAGTAACAGAGGCAAACTGCCGGCATAGAGCCCCATTGCCCCTCACAACCCCTTTTGTGAGGGACAGTGTTTTACAGGTGAAGAAACTGAGGCCGGGCAAGGCAGTGACCTGCTCAGGTCCAGACTGCTAGTGAGGGCCGAGTCATGATTTGAACCCCAGCCTGTCTGGGTCCAGGCCTTGCTCTGCTCTGGCACCAGCCCGCCTCCGAGTGACGAGCCCGCAGCTGCGTCTGCAAGCCTGTGAGGAGGAGCAGGTCTCAAAGCAGGGGGTGCGGTCAGAATGCGGGAGGTTTGCAGAGTGGAAGACAAAGGCCTAGAGGCTGTGCCTCTGATGCCCAGCCCCTCCACCCACTCCACTCCCGCCCTGTTCAGGGAGGAGAGCCACCCGTAGCTGGGAGGAAACAGGTCACGGCTGCGCTGGCCCGGCTCCCTTTAAAGATCTGAGCACCAACTTCCAAGGCCTTTAGGGCAACCCAACAAATCTAAACCTCCCTATCTCCTGGGGCCAGTTTCCTCCTTTCTTCTTAAGCCTCCATTCGCAGCTGGGGATCTGAAACAGAGATAGCAGGAGCTAAGCTCCCCAGGCTTCCAAATCAACCACCTGGGAGACAGCAGCAGCCTCATACACTGCAGCGGAGGAAGGTCGAGTGGAGCCGCCACTGTAGAAAGCAGTTTGGTAGTTACTCAAAACATAGTTACCACAGCCCAGCAATTCCACTCCCAGGATGCACCCAAGAAACATGAAAACTCATGGCATGCAAACACTTTGCACCAATGTTCACAGCAGCATTATTCATAATGGCCCCAAAGTGGACGGACGACCCAAATGGCCATGGACTGGTGAATGGATAAGCAAAATGTGGTATATCCATGCACTAGAATATTATCACACATAAAGAGGAATGAAATTCTGGCATATGCTGTAATCTGATGAACCTTGAAAACCTTCTGCTGCGTGAAAGAAGCCAGTTGCAAAGGGTCATGTATCATATGATTCCATTTATAAGAAATATCCAGACAGGCAACTTAGTAAAGACAGAAAGTAGATCAGTGGTTTCAGGGCCTGCAGGGTGGGGAGAATGGAGAGTGATGGCTAATGGGTATGAGTTTTGTTGGGGGGGGGGTGAAAATGTTGAGGATTAGTGGTGAGCCCAGTGATTATTAATTTGTGACTCTATCAGCAATTTCTGATGGCACACCTTTGTGTACATCCTAAAAACCATGAATTGTATACTTTAACAGGGCAGGTTGTGCACGTGAATTATATCTCAATTTTTAGAAATTATATGAGGAAAAAAGCTCATCTATCTCCCTTTCTCTGAAACACATGCTCTGCCTGCCCTCTCACTGCCACAGATGACCTGGCCCTGCTCCTGTCCCAGGCTGTCCTCTCCAGCTGGGCCCTGGGCCCTGTCCCCTGTCACCTAGGCAAGGACATCACTGCTATTGTCCCCTTCCCCTACTGTACCACCCATCGCTCTGTTGGTTCATTCCCACCTGTAGGTAAGCATGCTATCTATATTTATATATATATACACAATTACTCTCATCTTAAAAACAAAGCCAAAAAATGTAAAATAAAAACCTCGCATCTCCTTCCAGCTACTGTCCATTTCTCGATTCCTCTTTACAGCCACACTCTTTGACTCATCTACTCTCACTGCCTGCTCTTCCTCTCCTCCACTCTCCCTTGAACCCACTATAATCAGACTTTCATTCCCACTCACTCTACCAGGCCTGATCTTGTCAGGTCACCAGTGACCTCCATGTCACCAACTTGAACAGGTGCATCTCAGTCCTCATCCCACTGGGCCCCTCACCAGCATTTGGTGCAGGTGATGGCTCCTTCGGTTTCGAAGAGCCTTCTTCAGTTGGCCTTGAGATGTCACCCTCTCTTCAGTGCTTCCGTCGCAGTGACTGGTCCTGCTCTGTCCCCTCGGCGCCCCACCCTCTAAGCATTGGTGGGTCCCCACGCTTAGTCCTGGGAGCCCTTCTCTAGCCATATTCACTCCCTCGGTGATCTCTGATCCACAGCTTACACAGCAACTCCCAAATTTCCATCTCCAGCCTACATGTCTCCCCTTACTCCAGACTCAGACATTCAGCTGCCGGTTTGGCTTCTATTTGGATGTGTGAAAGGCATCTCAGATTTAACAACGTTCAAAATTAGACTGTTGATTTTCCCCCCAAACTGGCTTTTCACCAGTCTTCCCAATCTTGATGAGCATAACGCTATTCTACCAGCTGTACAGGCCAACGAGTCTTCCCTCTTTACCCAATGCCATCCCATATCCTCCATCAACAAATCCTGTCATTTCCTCCTACAAAATACATCCAGAACCTAACTCCTTTACCATCAGGAGCCTCTAACTGGTCTCCCTGACTCTGCCCTGGTTCTCCTATGTTCTATTCTCTGCACCTTTTAAAACTTCAGTCACACCATGTCTCAGAACCCTGCTCAAAACCTTCCAATGGCTTCTTCTTCCCCTACAAAGTCATATGAGATCAGTGCCCTGCCAGCTCTCTCTATGACCTCTCCTATTAGCCTCTCCCTCACTTGCTCTGCATGCTGGCTACTCTCCAAACAGGCCAAGCACCCCTGCCTCAGGGCCTTTGCCCTTGATACTCTGGCTGTAAACTCTGGCTGTAATTCTCTTCCCCAGGTCTAGGCACAGCTTTCTCCTTCAGGTCTCTGCTCCAACATCACCTTAGGAGGAAGGCGTTTCCTGACCAGTCCACCTAAGACAGCAGTCCCCTCATCACCTATTTCCTTGATATTGCCTTATTCTCTGTCACAGCATTCATCACCACCCAACACATTACATATTTGTTGATGCTCTGCCTTCCCCATTCTAACATAAGCTCCCCGAGGGCAGGGACTTGACTGCCAACTGCTGCTTCCTCAGAACTAAAAGAGAGCCAGGCAAACAGCAGGTACCCAGAAGTATTTACTGAATGAATTAGTGAGCTCACCCACGTACATAGGAGTCAGGGGCCAATCCACACATCGCTGGTAGCTCCAAGTCAGGGGTTCAAGCCTTACTCCTGGACCTCCCCAGATGCACACGTATTGGTGGCCCCTCATCTGTATGTGTTATGTGTGACAGATCCTATTCTTTCCACCCTCCTAAGCAGTGCTATAAATCATGACAGGTCACAGCCACCCAGCACCTACTGAGGTTTACTATTTACCAAGCCCCTCACAAGGTACCTTATTCCCTCACTCACCCAATAAACAATAACTTAGCACCTAGTAGGTGACAGCTCCAGGCTAACAACAGAGATACAATGGTGGGCAAAGGACACCATCTCTCTCCCTAAAGAGCTTACAATTTGTACCATTTTAGTTATTCTTTGCAACAACTGCGAGCAACAGTCCCATTTGGGACACAGACAGACCCCACCAGTGAGGGTACAGTCTCAGTCCAGAGGTTCTCTGTGCCCAAAGGAAAGGAAAACCTGCAGTCACTCAGACATGGGGCACAGCGACAACAGGCTGACAGCAGCTACTCCAGGGCCTGGAGCTGGGAGAACCACCCAACACACGGGCAGCCGCGTGAGACCTCAAACTTGTCAGCCGGGCTGGTACACTCAGCCCAAACTGGTTGCATCTAACAGAGACCAACACGAAGTTCATAAATCAGGGTAAAATTCCCAGTTAATGGCAGGAGTAGAGGACCCAACTGTCAGCAATGTGAGTAAGGGGAAAAGCACCTGGGGCTTGGGGTGCTGACAAGCTTGGGATGACCCCAGGCTGTGCTGTGACTCTGGAGGAGGAGGGCTGCGCACACTGTCACCACTCAGCCTCTCGGAGCTCACTGGGTGATGGGGGGGGTCCCTCACCTCCCAGGCTGGCTAGTGGGGCAAAGCGGAGCACAGAGCGTGGCTAAGATCCCTTGCTTTGGGGTCAGAGGGAATGGGGCTCTGATCAGCTGTGTGACCTTGGACATGTTACTTCCCTTCTCTGAGTCTTAGTTCCCTCACCTGCAGAGGCCTGACCCATCAGAGGGCCCCCAGACAGGCGCTGGAGAGGGGGTGAGGGTGTCTAGGAGGACCCCCGGGGCTAGAGCAGCACAATTCCCCAATGGTATGGAAGTATTTCACCATCTCATCAACCAGTACAGTGGTACGGTGCAAACTGGCTGAAGAGCTGCTATGCCCACCTGAAAAGTGGAGACACCCATCTCAATTTACCAGAATTGTTACAAGGATGAAATAAAACAATCCATGTAAAGCCCTGAGCACAAGGAAATCTGGCTGGCAGTGCCCGCTGACGTTGCTTTGTGCACAGAAGGAGCAACAGTGAAAGAGCATTTGGGAAGCAGATCTGGCCACTGTCAGGAGGGGCTTTCAACCAGCGAGCACTGCCCTAGCGCCTGGAGATCAGTGAGCTCCATGTTATCAGAGGCATTCAAGCAGTGACAGCTGATGGAACCAGGATAAAGGGTCAGGCAGAGGCCTGAAGGCTAGATTTCATCATCTCAGGCCAGCAGCCATGTTCCCTCCTCAAGAAAAAGAGAAATTCCTCCCACATCCCTGCTGGTAGGAAAAGGGAAGGTGGGAGGATGGACCAGCAGCTCTGCTGGAACCCCACTGTTAGCTGGGGGGCCATGGTGAAGGGCCCGCGCTGAATGAAGCTGGCCCACCAAGTAAAGCCCCCAGCGCAAAACAAAACTCAGTAACGTTCCTTTACTTTCCCTGCCCTTCCAATGTCCTCCTCCCTCCGTCTTCCCAGGAAGAATGTGGATCCAAGTGTGGGGGGTGGGGGAAGCCAGGTCCAGGCCCCTCAGAGAAGACAGCAGCACTTGGGTCAGGCTCGGGCAGAAGCCGGGGTGAAAACAGCCCAGATTCTGAGGGTGCAGAAGAGCCAGGGCTTCGCTCTTTGCAAAGACCAAGCCCTTACTGAGGACACAGGGGGCAGAGTGGCTGCAGGACTGGCCCAAGAGCCTCGGTGGGAAGGGCGTCAGAAGACTCAGGGCCCACTGCCTTCTCTTGATGGAAGAAAGATGCAAGGTTCTGGAGGCTGGCAGGACAAAGGTGGGGCTGGGAGCCACATGGGCCCAGAAAACCTACCTGTAAGTGGACAGCTGTGGTCACCATCCTACTCTGCAGGCCTGGGGCTTGGGCCAAAGGAGGAGGCAGCATGATGGGATGGGAGACGTATGTGGCAGAGGCAAGAGGCCTTAGCCTGGCTCTGCCTCTACAGCTGGGTCTGACCCTAGGCAAGTCACGTCTCCATCTGCCTGGCAGCTTCCTTAGGTGTAGAGTAAATAAGAGGCTAACACAACAGAGCTCAGGAGCCTCCTAGCCCCAGCCTACCAGAAAAAATAGGCAAACAAGAACTCCAAGACCAAACAGGAGAGAGAAAGCAGGCACTGAAACAGCTATCTGTACCCCCGTGTTCACAGCGGCATTATTCACAGCAGCCAGAAGGTGGAAACCCAAATGGATCAGCAAAATGTGGTATATCCATACAGTGGAATATTATTCAGTCTTAAAAAGGAATGGAATTCTGACACACATTATAATAACATGGATGGACCTCAAAGACACTGGGTTAAATGAGAAAATGCCAGACACAAAAGGACAAATACTGTATGATTCCACTTACATGAGGTATGAGTAGTCAAAATCATAGAGACAGAAAGTAGAATGGTGTTTACCAGGGGCTGGGGGTGGAAGAATGGAAATTATTGTTTAAAGGGTATAGAGTTTAAGTTGGAAGAGGTGAAAAAATTCAGGAGATGGATGGTGATGGTTGCGGAACAATATGAATGCACTCAATGCCACAGAACTGTACAGTTAAAAATGGTTAAGACGGGAAGTTTTATATTTTACCACAATAAGTAAAACAAAAACAAACACAGAACCCCAGGACTCTAAGGTCTTCCTGATTGCCGAAGCTGGAGACCTGGGATGCAGAGTGTCACACAGCCAAAAGTCAGGGCAGGGTGCAGTCCAGAGGCAGGGAACAGAAGAGAAGCCGGAGAGCTGGGAGATGGAGGCACTGATGCAACCCCATAGCAGAGAAGTGGGCTAGGAGGGCGAGGAGGAGAGGTTCCTAGCGCTGGGCCCTTAACAGTGGAAGGTGAGACAAGGGTCCCAGCCTTGTGGGCAAAAACTCAGAGCAGGCTTGCTCCGAAGTCTGAGCTCCCACGGTCACTGGAGCCCCTGGCTGCTGGCTCCTGATGTTAGCTCTGTCCTGGCTCTTAGATTCTAGGAGGACCAGGGCAATGAGATCCCTTGAAAGAAAACAAGAAACAGGTTTTAAGTAAGTGGGTAACCTGGGGGAATCCTCAGTGTGGAAACCCCAGAAGCTTCCTGAGCAGGCTTATGAGAATCTCTGATCTGAGATTTGGATCAGAACTGCGAGCCGCTGGCCTCCTGAAGGACCGTGGGCATGGAGCAAGAAGGGCCGGCGAGTGTGTCTGTTGATCCTGCTGATCCAGGCCACACCACCTCCTCCCAAGATCGCACCCCATTCCCAGAGGCACAGGGTCAAGCTCTGTAAAGTGGGAGAGGATTTTCCCACCCAGCAAGGCTGACAGACAGCAGAGACGAAGGAGAGTTCAAGCCATTGCCAGCTGTGTGAATCTCTCTGAGCTTTCTCTGTATGGAGATAACAGACACTGCCACAATTGCATTTGTAAGGATTAAAAGGGAGCCTATGCAAAATGCTTGGCAGGAGCCTTCCACACAGGACTTGCCCAATAAATATCATTATTGTCATAATTCTCCTCCTCCTCTTTATTATCATCTTTATTAAGCTGCCACGTTCTTCCCCTTTCTGAATTTTGGAGAGAAACTCCAGAGCTCAGAGCACTTGGAAGGCATCCCAGGATTAGCATCTCCCCTAGAATGGTGTTGCCTCCAGGGAAGCAGGATGGCAAGCCTGGATGCAGGGAAAGTCCCATCCATCCCAGGGACCACCCCACAAGAGGTCAGCTCCAGAAGGGGTCAGAGTTAAGCTAGCCTAAACACGACCAGCCTTTGATTAAAGTTCTGAAAACATGGGGCATCTTTTTTAAATGCCAGACTAATTGCTATTTAACTGTAATGTTTTAAGCCTTCCTTTTCTTCACATAACACCTAAATGAGTGGGAAAATGTGCTAATCTGGGAATCTAGAATCTACTCCTGAGGCAGGCCTGGGTGGGCAGTCCTAAATCAGGCCTCATTCTGGGGGCAGAATTAGAAGTGTGGTACCTGAGGCGGGCCCAGGAGCTTCTGAACGCAGCTTTGCAAATGCACGCTCACAAAGTGATGCCATGGCCATGCTTCCTGTCTCCCTGCCACTGCTGTTATAAAGGTTATCACAAAATCTTCCCTAAAACCACCCTTGAGGAAAACATTTTTTCCTCATAAGCTAATCTAATACCCAAAGTTACTTTAAAAAAGGTTAGAGATGTTAATGTGGCTATAGAGAGAAACAATATTTATTGAGCTCCAACTATGTACCAGGTATGGTGTTATTCCCTTACGTGCATAATGCAACATTTTATACAACATTGGAAATAGCCTAGAATGATGTGCAAAAACAGCCCTTTAGGAAACCCTAAAGACAATATATCCTGCCAGTATACTTCCAATATATGTTTGTATACTGAAGTTCTTTTAAGTCCTGAAGTAAAGAAATCGTTTCTATTTCTTTAACTCAGTATATCTTAAAGTGTGGTATATATTTGAATGGGTGATGCATGAGATGATTTTTAAAAATGCCTAAGTTTTTAATTTTAATGGTTATACATGTTTATGTTAATGTGAGTTAGCAAATAATACAGCTAGCACATCAAACCTGTGATGCCACATACATTGTTTAGGGCTTACATATTCATTTATTCCACAAACACTTATTGAGGACCTACTATGGGCCAAGCAATATTCTTGATGACAAGTCACCCTTTGAAAGTGTACAATTCAGTGTTTTTTAGTTTATACACAAAATTGTATTTTTTTTAAGTGATAATTTGGTTCTGGTTCTGGCCAAGATGGAGTAACAGGGACCAGATTTACCTCCCCCACAACTGAAACATCCAGAAAACATAAAATATATGAAACTGGTTTTCAAGACACTGGACATAAGGCAACAAAGAACAATGCTCCCTGAGCGATGGGACCCAAGAGAGGTGAGGGCACTGACGACGCCCAGCTTACTGCCTTGAGAGAGCTTCCAGGCCACAGTGCAGGGAGGGGAAGCCCAGGGACTAGGGGCATCATTTTACAACAATAAAAGACCAGTTCATCAAGAGGATGTATCAGTTCTAAACATTTATGTACTTATGTGGGGAAGTTGGTGTTCCTATGACCAGGATCCTCACTGAACTTAAACCACCTGATGATGTAACTGGCCTGTTGCTAGGCTACCGCTTCCACACCTTTAGGCAATAAGCTATTATTGTGCTATAGAGAGAGCTCGGTCCAGTGCTCTGGGCAGAGGCAGAGACGCTAGTGCTCGACCTACCGCCAGGAGAACAAGCCGGGTAATAAACCCTTTCACCTCAAAGAACGTTTGCTGTCATTTTCTTTGGTCACATTGAATCCATAGCAAACTTGCCTGGGGCTGAAACCCATTAGCAAAACAACTTACTAACAGAGTGTCAAAATACATGCAGCAAGAACTGATGGAACCGAAAGGAAAAAAATAGGCAAATCCACAAGTAGGCCCTGAAATTCAACACCCCTCTCTCAATAATTGACAAAACAAGCAGGCAGAAAATCAATAAGGATATATAGAAGACTTAGATAACACTATCAACCAACGTGATCTAATTGACATTCACAGAACACTCCATTCAATCCTGTGCACGTGGAATAGTTACCAAGCAAGATAGACCACATCCCGGGTCGTTAAGACAAGCCTCAGTAAGTTTTAAAGAATTCAAATAATATACTGTATATCCTCTGACACAATGAAATTAAAACAGATATCAATTACAGATGGATCTCTGGAAAATCCCTAAATACTTGTGAACAAAATAATAGACTTCTAAATAAACTGTGAGTCAAAGAAGATATATCAAAAGGGGAATTAGAAAGTATTTTGAACTGAATGAAAATGAAACACAACCGTTTGAAATTTATGGGATACAGCAAAATGAGTAGTGAGAGGAATTTACAGCACCAGATGAGTATCTTAGAAAAGAAGAAATGCTCAAAGCAGTGATGTTAGGTTCCATTTAAAGAAGTTAGAGAAGAAGGAGCAAATTAAATCCAAAGTAGGCAGACAAAGGAAATAATAGAGAGTGGAAATTAATGGAACCAAATTGGAAAAATCAATGGGACTCAAAACCTGGTTCTTTGTGAAAATCAATGATATTGATAAATCTCTAGCCAGCTTGATTAGGAAAGAAAGAGAAGACACAAATTACCAATATCAGAAATCAGAGAGGAAACATGATTACAGATATTAAAAGGATAATAAGAAAATATTATGAACAACTTCATGCCAATAAATTTGTTAACTCTGATGACCAAATTTGAGAGAGACACAAACAACCACATCTCACTGTAAAACAAATAAATGACCTCAACGGCCCTGTATCTACCAAAGAAATTGAATCTGTAGTCAAAAACCTTTCACAAAGAAAACTCCTAGCTCAGATATCCTCATAGGTGAATACTAGTAAACATTTAAGGAATAATACGAATTTTGTCCAATCTTTTGCAGAAGATTGAAGAAGAGAGCACACTTCTAAATTCATTCTAAAAAGCCAGCATTACTCAGACATTACAAGAAAACAATGGACCAATGTCTCTTAAGAACATAGATCCCAAAATTCTAAACAAAATTTTAGTAAATCAAAGCCAACAATATATAAAAGGACAGTACATCATGACCAAGTGGGGTTTATCCCAGGGATGCATGTTAGTTTAATATTAGAAAAAGTAATCAACATAATTTACCATATCAACAGACACGATTATCTCACCAGACCCAGAAAGAGCACTTGACAGAAATCCAACACCTACTCCTGATAAAAACTCTCAGCAAACTAGGAATAGAAAGGAACGTCCTCATCCTGATAAAAGGGAATTTATTTTAAAAAAACCCTACAGCTAACATCATACTTAATGCTGAAGGACCGAAAGCTTTCTCCTTAAAGCACAAGACTAGTATGTCTTCAGTCAGTGAAATAAGGCAAGAAAAAGAAACAGAAGCCATTCAGATTGCAAAGAATAAGTAAAACTATATTCACAGACAGGATCATCTCTGCAGAAAATCCAACGGAATCTACGAAAAAGCGACTAGAACTAGTAAGCATGTTTAGCAAGATTGCATGTTACAAGATTAACATAAGATTAATATAATAAAATTCTACTGTATGCTATAGACTAGCAACAAATTATTGAAAACTGAAATAAAAAACCAATATCATTTAATACAGATGTAGGTATACATCTGTCAAAATATGGAAAAGATCTATCTAAACTATAAAACAATTGATGAGAAAATTAAAGAAGAGTTAAATAAATGGAGAGAGAAATTGTGTTCATGGGTTGGAAGTCTCAACACTGCGAGGGTGCCGGTCCTCCTGAAATTGATCTATAGATTCAACACAATCTCAACCAAAGTCTAGAATTTTAGAATTTAACTGATGCTAAAATTCATATGGAAATGCAAATGACCTAGAATAGCCAAGACAACTTTGAAAAAGGACAAAGTTGGGGAGTTAATACTACCTGATTTCAGGACTTACTATATAAGACTACAGTTATCAAGACAGTGTGGTCTTGGTACTAAAACAGGCAGATCAGACATTATATGGACAACCAATTTTCATCAAAGGTAAAAAGGCAAATTCAGTGGAGACAGGACAATCCTTTCAACGAATAGTGCTGAACAATTGCATGACCATATACCAAAAAAATGAACCTTGTTCCATAACCCACTCCACATACAAAGATTAATTCAGGGTAAATCATATACCTAAATGTAAAACCTAAAACCATTAAACTTCTAAAAGAAAACACAGGAGAAAATCTCTGTGAGGGTCAGGCAAATATTTCTTAGACACAATACCAAAAGCACAAGGCATTTGCAGACCGATAAACTGGAGTTCGTTAAAATATAAAAACCCTAGTCTTTGAAAGACATTGTCAAGAGAATGGAACACAAGACACTGAATGGGAGAAAATATTTGCAAATCACATATTTGATAGAGGACTCGTATCCCAGTGGTTTTCAAAGCTCCCCTTCTGCAAAGACATCTTATGATTAATGGCTCTTTGTTTAAGAGAGAAATGCAGACATGAAGTGATGATTGGCAAGAAGCTAGAGCAGTGGTTCTGTATCAGCAGCATCACCTGGACGGCCTGTTAAAACACTGGTGGCTGGGCCCCACCTCAGGATTTCTCAGTCGGTAGGGCCTGAGGGTTTTCATTTCTGATAAGCTCCCTGGCGGTGCTGGCCACAGTGTGAGAACTGCTAATCTGGACCAGTTTAGATTAAACTGGACATACAGTGTCAGATGCAATATTTTCCCCCAAGGGACAATTACCAAATGAATTATGCTTATTAAGAAATCATTTATTTTCCCCTTTTTTATTAGAGACATCTGTAAATGTTAATCAGAGCTTCTGATCACCAAGAAAAAACAAACATGACATCACCAAGTTGGCAGGATTCTAGCCCTGCCTCTCTGTTGAGTACACATTCTGGTTTCCACAAAGCTGTTCAGAATTCACCCTGGAAAACATAGATGGCCTTGTACCAACCATCTCATTATAGCACAGCGAAAAAAACCATCACGCCCCACGGAAGCCTGTCAACTTTCCCTGAACCTCCACGTCTACCGGCCCACCCCACTACGGGGCTGCCGTCCAGGTCTCACCGTCCAAGATGGCCCACTGATTGTCGATCTCTGTATGTTTCAGGTAGGAGTCTTCAATGGTGGGGTCGTAGTCAGGCACAAAGATCTTCTGGAAAAACTGGATGGTGAGGGCACTCTTGCCCACACCCCCATCTCCCACCACCACCAGCTTGTACGTGGGGAGGTTGTCACTGGGGACGGCACTGGTTGCCATGTTGCTGGTAGGTCAGACCTGGGGAGGCAAGACATGTGGAATGAGGCAAGGGGCTTTTTGCCCTTTCTGACTTAGAAATAATAGGACTTAGGAAAAATATTCAGGGGTTTTCCTCCCTTCTTAAGAGAGTAACAAATACTCCCAATTATAGAAAGTTTTGAAAATGAAGAAATGCAAAAGAAAAGTGTCACCCCTGGTCCCACCACCCAGAGACAATCACTGTTAAAATGATTTATTCAGTTATTTATTAAATCCAACTCTTTGTCTGGCCTGGTCTTGGTGACATGCTACTAGCAGATGCCACGTGGTCTTCAGCAAGTAGAGCCAAAAGCCACAACAAAGCGGATTTCCTACTGCTAAACACCCATTCCTGCGCAGGTAAACACATGGGCGTGAGTGTGAGCAGGGACGACATGGACGTTCACTTCCACGCCAGTTCACTGCCTTGGACTGTTGTGCTGAGAAGGCTCTGAGGCTGTCCGAGCTTACAGGAAGAGGGCCCCAACAGCTCAGCACAGCTGGGCTCTGGGCCTCTGAGGCCTCTGCCAGCTCTGGAGTCTGTGAGGCGGGGCTCCTTTCCCCCATCTCCTTGCCCTGTATCATGCAGAAAGCCATGCTAGAATCCGAGAGCATATGGTCAACCCTTGTTCTGGTTGGGGAGGAGGAGAATGGCTGTTTTGTTTTGATGCCACTGAGTCCAGCTAAGGCAGTGGTCTCAACCAGAGGCAATTTTTCCCCCAGGGATACTGGCAATGTCTGGAGATATTTATGGTTGTCAAAACCAGGTGGGTGCCGCTGCATCTGGTCAGCGGAGCCAGGGACACTGCCCCAAGGCTTGTAGTGCGCAGGACGACCACCCACAACAAAGAAGTGTCCATCCTAAGATGCCAACAGTGCCAAGGCTGGGAAATGCAGGACTAAAGAGACTAGGCAGGAGCTGCAAATGCGGCCCCAGGATCCTAAAGAATGATCCATGCCTTATCAGCAGGTAAGGACTGACTGTGAGGAGGCCATAGCAGGGAAGTGAAGCATGACCTTTGGAAACAGTGTTACAAAGTGACAAGGAAGAGAGGCAGGCAGGGAGCACATAAGAGGCACTAAGAAAAATAGGAGGGAAACCAGGATCGGTCATAATGAGGGAAGTCCACGGTTTCTAGGAGGAGGTGAAAGCGCCAAATGTTAGACACCAGTTGGGGGCAGTGGACAGAGTTACCTAAAGAAGGATTTGAGGGTTGACGCCAGGGACCTGAGCTGCTACCTGTGGACCCTGCCAGGGAGAGGGAGCACCTCCGCTTGCCAGAGCATTCCTAGTAGCATGACCTCGGGCCAGGGGAGCAAAAGCTTGATCCTACATCAGTGGACTAGAAAAGAATTAAAGAGTCTGTGCACGTTGTGGGGGAAGGCATGGTATATTTGTGACAGGGAAACTTAAGGGCCTGGAAAAGGGTGGGAGGCAAGCACGCCGGGAGAACAGACTGGGTGTCCTATGCGCATCGCTGCTGCTTGGTAAGGCCACTGACCACTCTGAGCCATCGTTTCCTTACCTCTCAGATTAAAGGCTGGACTTTTACAGCTATTTTTAGCTCTAAAAGGGTCTTCAATTATAGATTTCAACAGAGAGGGTGTTAGACACAAATTCAGGGTATGTGGCGATACCGATTTGCATGGGGCTACAGGCAAGAGTCATTGCGGACTTCCGGGAAGATGGCGGTGTGAGCAGGGCGGCAGAAATCTCCTCCCAACACTATATTTATCTACGAAAACACAGAAAATACATCTATTCCTAAAAGAGAGACGAGAATACACAGGAAAGCGCACAGCGTGCAGCTACACCCGAGAGGACTCGGCACCCCAAGAGGCGGGTAAGATACGGAGCCGCGACCCGGCGGGACCCGAGCCCTCCCCCACCCCAGCGCACCGGCAGGAGGAGAGGATTCAGAGCCGGGAGGGAGTGGAAGTGCACCCCGCGAAGTAGCCAGCCCCGGTGATCTGCGAGGGAGCGCTGACCCACATTGCGCAGTGCAGCGGAGATTGGAGAGACAGAGGGGCGGGATCTGAGCGGGGAAGCGCCAGGGTGCTTGCAGCCGGCTCCCGGGAAGGAAAAAAAAAAAGCGCGCGCATTCTTCAGTGGTCTTAAAGAGACAGGAGCCCAGCGGAGGAGCCGGATCGTCCCAGCACACTCAGCCCAGCAGGCTGGGAGTCCTGGAGAGTTTCAGACGCCTTAGCTGGCGACTGAGGAAGCATAGCCATACTTAACACTTCTCACTGAGATCAACAGCCTCCTATTCGTTCCCACCCCTGCCAGAGAGATAAAGGGCCCTGCGGAGCGGCACAGTCACAGCTGTGGAATAGTGGGGCAATAGCGCCACCTAGAGCATTCCCACAGAATCTACTTCCGGTGGGCATTTTTTTTGTTTTTTGTTTTGTTTTTGTTTTTTCTTTTCTTTCTTTTTTTCTTTTTTTCTTTCTTTCTTTTTTTTCCTTTTTTTCTTCTCTTTTTAAAGTCTTAAAGAGCCCAGCTGACATACGTGGCAACTATCAGTGACCAAATTATACAGCCATGAAAAGACAGAGGAATATGGTTCAGACCAAAATCAACCAGACAACCCCAGAGAGGGAGTCTGAAGGATGGAAATGCACAGCCTCCCTGAAAAAGAAT
>JAVSCE010003205.1:0-73357 GCA_032199065.1 Smutsia gigantea
CATCTCATCCATTCTGCTGTTAAGCCCGTCGATCGCTTGTCTGATTTCTGTATTGTCTTTCTTCAGTTCCCTCACTTCCTCCCTCAGCTCTTGCACATTTCTCTGTAGGTCCATCAGCATGGTTATGACTTTTATTCTGAATTCTTTTTCAGGAAGGCTGTGCATTTCCATCCCTTCAGACTACCTCTCTGGGGTTGTCTGGTTGATTTTGGTCTGAACCATATTCCTTTGTCTTTTCATGGCTATATAATTGGTCACTGATAGTTGCCACGTATGTCAGCTCGGCTCTTGAAGACTTTAAAATGAGAAGAAAAAAAAAGAGAAAAAAAAGAAAAAAAGAAAGAAAGAAAAGAAAAAACAAAAACAAAACAAAAAACAAAACAAAACAAAAAAAACAAAAAAGTTGCCCACCGGACGTAGATTCTGTGGGAATGCTCTAGGTGGCGCTATTGCCCCACTGTTCCACAGCTGTGACTGTGCCGCTCCGCAGGGCCCTTTATCGCTCTGGCAGGGGTGGGAACGAATAAGAGGCTGTTGATCTCAGTGGGAAGTGTAAGTATGGCTGCGCTTCCTCAGTCGCCAGCTAAGGCGTCTGAAACTCCCCAGGACTCCCAGCCTGCTGGGCTGAGTGTGCTGGGGCGATCCAGCTCCTCAGCTGGGTTCCTGTCTCTTTAAGACCACTGAAGAAAGCGCGCGCTTTTTTTTTTCCCATTATCGGGAGCCGGCTGCAAGCACCCTGGCGCTTTCCCCGGTCAGATCCTGCCGCTCTGTCTCTCCAATCTCCGCTGCACTGCGCAATGTGGGTCAGTGCTCCCCGCGCAGATCCCCGGGGCTGGCTACTTCGCGGGGTGCACTTCCACTCCCTCCCGGCTCGGAATCCTCTCCTCCCGCCGGTGCGCTGGGGTGGGGGAGGGCTCGGGTCCCACCGGGTCGCGGCTCCGTATCTTACCCGCCTCTTGGGGTGCCGAGTCCTCTCGGGTGTAGCTGCATGCTGTGCGCTTTCCTGTGTATTCTCGTCTCTCTTTTAGGAATAGATGTATTTTCTGTGTTTTCGTAGATAAATATAGTGTTGGGAGGAGATTTCTGCTGCCCTGCTCACACCCCCATCTTCCCGGAAGTCCCAGGAATCAATCTTTTTTAAGAAGACTCAGTTTTAGCCAGTTGTGAATCTAGGCAAGCAGGCATTGTTCCTGGAAAAGTTATTAATTTATGGTGTATCAGGTTTGGTCCCAAAGCTGGAAATGGTTGGGAATTTAGGTCCGTTCTGGCTGATCACAGGCCACACTGGAGGTGGGCAGCCCAGCAGGGCAGCCTGGGTGCCCAGACCAGAAGCAATGGCACGTGCTGACATTACCTTGGATGCTCGTGGGCGGCCCTGACCACATGACAGAGGGGTCTCGTCCGGGTCAGGTCAGCTGGGTGGGGCCACCTGTTTCAACAAGGGACCCACCTGGACACCAGGGGCTGCCATGTGGTGCCGCATGGGGTGAGGCCTGGGAATAGCAGAACCGAGGGCCGTGGTTTGGGCTGGCAGCGACCAGGCAGTGGTCCATGCGAGCTGCCAGTTTCGGGGCCCTGGGTTGGCTTGTACAAACCCCTCATGCACATTTCTGCTGACATCCTAGAGTTCCTCAGCTCCCTGTGTCACAGATGCCCTTGACCTTCTGGTGATGAGTATGAACCCCTTGCAGATAATGTTTTCAAATGAACTAGGTAAGATACATAGGATTATAAATAACTCTTTCATATTAAAATACAGCTCTATCCCAGACTCCACAGATGCCAGGTTATAACGCCGGGAGGGGTCATGACAGTGAGAGAAAGAGCTCGGCGTTTTCTAATAACCATCTCGGTCGCAGACGGTTGTAGCCCTCTGTTACAAACGGGGAAGTGGTGGGTCCCTGAGGCTGTGTCAGTGGCTAAGACCTGAGCCCCGGGTGTGACGGATTTCAGCTGGGTCTCCAAGGTGGCCTGTGACTCCAGAGCTTGCTCGGCCTCTACGCCATGTCTCCCTGGAGGGGTGGGCTGTGGCTGGGGAGGCTCCCAGAGCCAGGGCACTTTGAGGGCCTGCTGAGCCCTGGGAAGGAGGCGCACACAGCAGACCAGCGCCTCCACCTGGCACTGCTGACGTTTGGGCTGGTGCTCTGTCAGGGGCTGCCCGGTGCACCGGGCGAAGTTAGAAGAGCCCTGGTCTCCTCCCACTTGAGCTCCTGCCTCAGCTGTGACAGCCAAGGATGCCTCCAGACATTGCAGACCACCCGGTGGGAGGCCTGCTGGCAGACAGTTGAATGAACTTAGAGCCCGCTCTGTTACTTAGGACTCTAGCCTTTTCCCTCTCTATGGGCTCCCAAATTAAGGAGTAAGATGCACCGTCCTAAATGGGGCCTGGAAAGGGGCACAATGCTTGGATTGGGATGCTGCTGAAAAATCTCAGACACTGTCTAGGGAACCGTACCAGCAAGGTTTGCTGAGAGCTAGGTGCTCTCCATGCCCAGCGTCGAGGGGAGACCCCACACTCTGGCCAGGTTAGGTCCTGATAGGAATATCACTACTCTTCCAGGCACATGCAGCCAGGCCCCGAAGGCCTCACTTCCAGGACTTTGTGGAATCAGAAGCTTGGGGCTACAGGGAGCTTGCCCACATCCTGGAATCTCAGAGACACAGTGGCTTTACACTAACCTCCTGTCACCTGCAGCTCTTTCACGGTCCCTGCTGAGCCCGTGGCTGATTCAGACCTCAGGGGCAAACCCCTGGGCGGGGAGAGCGCAGATCCGTTCAGGTGGTGGGAACTTCTTACTTTCATGTGCGAGTCTGTGGCCGTTCTGAAAGGAAGGCACTGGACCTCTTTCCTCACCTGACACAGTGCCTGCTGCTTTCTGCTGCACCAGATGTGCTCAACAAATGTTTGTTCAATAGTCAATCAATAGTTCACTGTATTTTCCAGTTAATTTCATTCTGTGGTTTGGCCCATTCCTCTACCTTTAATGTTCCTTAAAAAAATCCTTATATTTTGAACTCTCTGTTCCAGGAACCATCCAGGTACCCACTGCATTTGCTTGTCAGTGTTCCCAAGTCGCCTCTGCTCTGCCAGTTCCTTAGTCTTGCCTTAGTCTTCATGACCTTGATGGCCAGGGCAGTGCCGGATGTGGGCAGGCATCCTGCAGAATTCCCCAAACCTGCGATTACATTTTTTTTTTGGTCATGATCAGACTGGCATTCTGGGGTTTAAAATGTCCCTTAGAAGATGTGCAATTCATCTTGCCTTTTCTGGCTTTGTGTTATTTGCAGATAATGATGGAGCCTTTTTTCCATGTTTTATCTAAGTTAATAAAGCTGGGTAGACATGGGTAAGAACAAATGACTCTACCGGGCTAAACCCCACTTTCCACATGGGGTGGGAGCCATTCAGGGTTCCCTTACTGCTGTCTTGGTACCACAGTTCTCCACCTAACTGTCTGCTCTGAAGTTGTTTTATTTTTGTTCTGGGATGGGCATCAAAGGTACCTGCTTGGACCATGTTCTTCTGCCTTTGAAAATGTATCATGGGTTGTGCGTGTGAGATTGTTTGTGTAACAGCATGTAATGCACTTGGTTTTCATGCACATCCACTGACACACATAAAGCCGTGTACCTGAGTTACTGAATCAATTCATGGTGAAAATTCTATCCATACAGTTTGTGAGGACTTTAGCCACATATGTAATGAGGGGCTCAACATGCTATGGACAAAAAGTGAAGTGGACCACCTCAGAGTAGCATGAGTGACCGTGTTCTGACCGAGTGACAGTTGGCTAATGACCGTGTGACTACCCAAGGAGCTTCCTAGCAAAGCTTCGCTGTGGGTTCCATCTGAGCTATATTCATAGCTGCAACTTGTAAAAATGCAAAAGTCAGGGTAAGAAAATGAATGGATGCCCCAAATCTGGCAGAATTACATAACTCCTTAGGTAAATGTCACAATGCATCAAAATGATCTTGACAAAGAGGCATTTTTTTAGGCCAAACTGACCAAAAATGGTAATGTAACCTTATGTAACATTATCTAGTTTTTCGTGAGCGTATTAGTTCCTTGCAGCCACTATAACAAAATACCACAAGCTGAGGGGCTTGAACGACAGACATCGATTGTGGTTTTGGAGGCCAGAAAGTTGAGATGGAGGGGTTGGCAGGGCCGGTTCCTTCTGAGGCTCTAGGCGGGGTCTGCCCCACGCTTCTCTCCCAGCTTCTGTTGGCTCGCGGAAGCATTGTGTGGCTTCTGCCTCCACCTTCTTACGGTGCTCTCCCTGCGTGGTGTCGGGATCCGAAGTTCTCTTTGGCAAGTTGGGACAAATACGCATTCTACTCCGGGATGACCTCATTTTAGCTAATTACATCTGCACTAACACTCTGAGGTGGGATTTCCATATGTGCATTTTCAAGGTACACAGTTCAACCCAGAAGCATTCTGGTTACAGCAAAACTTAGTAGCTTTGATCACAGTTGATTGTACTCCCAAATCATGTAGGTGTGAAATCCAGGCAGACCCTGTGGTCTTCCCCACGGCTGGAAATCATCCGCCTGTCTGACGCCTGTGCTGGGTGGGATGAATGGAAGGCTGGGACATCTGACTACAGCACCTGCCCAGGGCCTCCCAGGTGGCTGGGCTTCCTCCCACCTGCAGGCAAGTCAGACTTCTTACCCGACAGGGTCCCGGGCCAGGTGTCCCAGTGAACAAGCAGCAGATGTGACGACTTTCATGTTCTAGTCTTGGATGTCCCAGACCGTGACTTCCACCTCACTCTGTTGGGTGAAGTAGTCACAAACTCCACTCCCAGGTTATAATCTCAGAAGAATTAGATTCTACCTCCTGATGGGGGAGTGGCAAAGTCAGACTGTGGGCGGGCACAGGAGATGTTGCCGTGGCCATTCTGGGAATACACAGCTGCTGTAAGCCGTCCTCCTCTCTGACTGGGTTAGGCCAGCTGGCTGTGGACCGTTGTGAAAACCTGCCTCGTGGGATTATTTCCCTCCTGCTCCGTCCTCTCTTCCACCCTTCCTTCCCGTTCTCCACCCTGCTCTCTCTCTTTCTTGCTGTTCTGTTAGAAACTCCTTTGGCATATACCCCATTCTTTCTTGATTCAATTTTCCCATAGGAAAAAAATCTATTTAAAAGGTCATTCTATAGCATACAAGACTACTAATTCAAAGTTTCCATTCCATGGGGCCTGAATAAATCATGCCAGATCCTGGCGAGATTATAAGACAGTTTTTGGAAATAACAGAGAGCTGAAGGAGAGCAAAGCCCTCGAATGCATGGAACCAGGCCGTGCTCCTGCTCCAAGGAAACCACTGGAACAGGCTTTGGGTTTCAGAGAAAATCGCACACTCGTCATGTAAAATCAGTACTGTGTTTTCATCTCAGTGAGAGAAGATACAGGGCATGTTATCCATTAGAATAGAAACAGCAGACAAGCCCTTTCTGCCTTGTGATTATGGGGCTAGCATTCACCAACAATAACCCAAATTCTTCCCAGGCCTCAAAAAGCTCTGTATTTGTCTCCTCACCACCTCTCCACCACAGGAAATTCCAGGCACAATTTTCACCACAAATGAAACAGGTCAGGGCTTTTCCCATGCTCCCACAGCAGGTTGTTACCTCCTGACTCTGTCTTTCTCCGCTCCTGAGGGGCAAGGACCTTTTTTCCTATTTGCCTGCAGATTTTTTGTGGGGACTGCTAGAAATTTTCTCCCTGAAAGTTCACCTTCTTCCAGGAAAATTAGCCACTCAGACGGCTCTGGAAACCCTGTACCCACACACAGAAGGTGGCCTGGAGGTCATTAGGGGTTCAGTTCAGAATTCCCTCAGCATGTCCCTCTGTCGCACCATTTCCTGAGAACCCAGGAAGCCACATGTCCCCAAAGAGGGAAGTGCACTGTCAACATGGTGACTGACCCCGCCAGCCCATCCTCCATCACACCCCAGGTGAGACCTAAGGTGCTACTGGGAAACTCAGAATCAGGCCCCATGTTTATGGAAAAATACATCACTACTTTCTTTGAGTTTGTCTCTATCTTGAGTTAAGTTGAATTAGGCTTATTTCTATTTAATTCTTCATAATGAATGTACGTAAGGGTAAAATGTTTTCCTCTTGAATACAGCTTCAGCTATAACTCCTAAATTTTTCTACTTAGTGGTTTCAATGTTTTATTTTAAAAAACAATCTGTAAGTTTAGTTTTTATTTCCTTTTTGGCCTAAGTGTCATTAGAATTTTACTCCCCAAGTTCTAGGTTTTAATAAAATGAGAAAACTACACAAAATAAATACAAAGCATGGTAAAGCCATCCTGCACATGCCTATCACTCAGAATGAAAGCTCTTAACATTACTGAATATTTCTTCCAGAATTTTAAATGACTGTGCATGTAATACATGTGTACACTTTTCTGAAGAGAAAGACAAATAAATATCATAAGCAAAGCTAAATTCTCCTTGGATGGTTCCAGTTCCACTTCTACTCCCAGCACCCACAGCTCACCAGCATGAGTTAGGTCCCATTTTGTTCATTTGTACATTTTTAAATTTCTTTACAGGAGTCCATCGGATGTTGCATTTCATTTATTTGTTTTCTCTCTTGAAGACTGTTTTGGATATGTTCCTCCTTTTTTCCTATTGCAAACTTTGCTGTAATGACCCTTTTCCACTTTCCTCTCGCTGTGACCATACCGGAGAGTACCCTTAAGGCAGGCACGTAGCAGCCGTGAGGTCTGGGTGTGCACATTCCTCCTTTCAATAAATATGGCCCTTTGCTCCTCAGAGTCCCTGGAGCAATCCATGCTCAGAGGTTGGAGTTTCAAATGTAATCTTTTATTAATAATATTTAATTTGCAAATGTTCAGAGCATGGGGCTTATATGCTGTGAAGTCATATGGAAATAACATATTGTTACATTACATTCTCCTTGACTTTTTAACGTCTTAAAGATTTTGATGTTGTATTTTTGAAGTTCTTTCATTTTCAGTCTGGATTATCCCCTTTATCAATATTAAATAACCTGAGTCCCATTTGATATTTTTCTTGTATATCCTAAAATTGTTTTCAATTATACCATTGCTCTGCTTTTTTTGTTTGTATGTGCTTAATTTTTTGCCTGTTTTATGTCTCCCAACCTTGATGGTATACAGTGTATTATATATGCTATTGTCTTCCCATGTGTCACTTGGCAGAAAAGACACCTAAGGGCAATTTGGTTTTTGCTCCTTTTGAGATAACTTGCTTATGGCCTTCATGCTGTGGCGATTTTCTTTATGATTGCAATAAAAATTCAGTATTTCCAGATGTTTACTCCCTTTAATTTTTCTTTAATTGTGGATTTCAATCTGTATTTCCAAGTCGTTTTCTTCAATTGTGTTTTCATTCTCTGCTCTGCATAAAAATACTGTCTTTGTTACTCTACATTGTACTGCCTTTTGGGTTCTGGGTGGGGGCATTCAAGCCCAGTCCATGTCACTGACTGTTTTCTACAGTATCAGTTCCCACTATTTACTCTTCCCCCTGCCAACTTGCTTGCTTTATTGCATTCCTTGAATTATTTTAATTTTTCATTTTCTCATCCACTTCCTCTTTTTTTTATAAGTCTTACGGATTTTTCCTTTGGCTTCCTTGAGAGCTTTATCACATTCGGCCAGGGTCATTAAACAGGCTGGAACATATTATTCTAGGTGTTATGTTAAGTCCGTTTGCAGAGGGTTTTTCCTTCCTCTGACAGTTTAGGGAATGTTCTCCACATCCTGTACCTCGTGGGTTATCCCCATGTTTCCTGTGCGGGTGCCTGTGTGTATATACTCATCCTGGAGAGAGATTTATTCAGACCCAAGAACTGCTGATGGCAGTGCTGGCCGAGGTCCAGGGCCCAGCGCCCAGTGTAGTGAGGGCTGTCCTGACCTGCCAACAGCCGGCATGAACGCGGCTCCAAGCTTCTGTTTCGGGGGGTCTGTAGAGAGGAGCTTCTCTGCCTCAGTTGGTCCTATTGAAGGATGAGATGCACACGGGGCCCCTGGGCTTGGCCTCCATGAATATTTACTTTGCCGAACTACACAGTCCACAAATTTTCGTGTCTCCCTGAGCTCTGTGTTCCTTCCCAACTTAGGCTGTTTCTTCATCTTTTTAATTTTAATGCAGACATGGTAAGAACATGAAAAATGGCAATTGTGGAGTCAAGTTGGTACAGAGAGGGTGCGTTCCTGGATGGTCCCTTCCAGCAGCCCCCACCCCAGCAAGAGTGCTGGCTGCCAGGTTTTCTGTCCCCTGAGCAGGGGCGAGAGAGTAAGGTCTCATCGCGATCTGTTGGGCAGTTTGCCCTTTTTGGGGCAGGAAAGGAAACATGTGAGATGCCCATTTCAAGGTCTCAGATTAGCACCCTGTGAGTGAGGTTTTTTCTAAGATAATGTGTAATATGTGTTGTTACGCTTTTGTCGTCTGTTGTCAGGGACTCCTGGCTGGCAGTTATGCTGACAACACGCATCCTAGATTTTCTGGAAATCCCATTTCTTCATTATAAATGCTTTTCATTAGATATACACTTAAGCATTGTTGAATATCAAGTGTTATCCAAGTGACATCAGTTCCATGGAAAAGTTAAGTAAATTCATTATGAAACAGCTCTTTGTGTGAGTGCCTTGAAGTCAGGGAATCCCCGACTCAGGGTCGGTGCTCAATAAAGTGGGTGGGCTGCCTGAATTTACGGAAAGAAGAAAGGAGGGAAGGAAGGAAAGAGGAAGCAAGGAAGTCAGAAAGTCTGCAAAGTAATTAGGTTCCAAAATCTGCAAGATAATTAGAAACATGCATGAAATCAAATAGCAGAGCATTTTCTTAGCTGTAGATCAATGCAAGTCAAAGTCCTAATTAAAAAAGAAAATGCCACTTTAAAATAAGCCAAGCACATTTTGTTTATGTGCATACATGCTAATATTTTATAGTTAAGAGCCAAAGCCAGAATACAAATGCTATCCGGACTGTTCCACTGATATTTTTGTTATAAATTTAGAAGCATAGGACACAGCTTATAAAGTCACTGGAAAGCTGGCAAAACCCCACAGTTTTTCCATCTTTTGGTAATAATTCCCATGCTGTTCTTTTGCGTACCCCCTTCTTCTGCCAAGGGCCTCCGCTGAACAATGCATTTATTTTGCACGAAGGTCAGTCGCGCTCTGCAGCTACTTCATCCATAGCCTTAAAAGTACACATTTAGGCTTTCCAAGAATGTTTGCATGTTTCTGCTTTACTTGCAGCTTGTCTGTTTGTTTCTGTAGCTTTCTATTCCCAACTTACTAAGTGACACAAAGAAGGAGGCATTAGAGCTGAGCGTTATCCACTTGCTGCTCACACATGGTCTCTGAAGACTGTCTTTTTGGAGAGATGTTCTGTCCTCCAGGATTTTTCTCTGTAGGTCATTGAAAAATCTTCCTGATACTGGAATTTCCTTGTAATGTTCCCTTCAGGAAAACTGTTTTCCCAGGGAAATCGTGACTTCGTGCCAACGAATCAGACAACTGTCAAGAGAGTCCCTCTCTGTGATTCGGGAGTGACATTTGGTTTTAACGACAGTGGCTCAGTTTGGCCATTAGCCTGCCATGCCCTCAGAAATTGTTATCAACGCAGAGTATTACTAAGGGTGACGTCTCAGTAGGAAATCCTGTGACTTCTTGTAAGGAACAGTCTAAAATCACCGTATTTTCTGTCTGCCAAAAAAAAAATAATTACCTTTAAAGTTACAATGTGTAAATTTTGTCATAAATTCTACTCACAAAAGAATGTGAGTTGATAGCTTTTTGTGTCAACCTGAGGCTCTGTGAGTAAGTCACAGCCCCAAGAGTGTTTGGAAGACATAGGTCTAACTACCATCCAAATTAACACCATCAGACAAAGATTAATTAGTTTTCCAGGGATGCCGAGGGCACCTGGAACATGATTGTTCATTATAAAGGGGGAAAAAAACCTTCCACTACAGTTAGATGAAATGCTAATTGTGGAGTTTACAAGACCTGACAAAGCTTAAACAAGCTAATAATATTTTAACAAAGATTTTAATAACATGTTGATGAAGAAGACCAATGGGAAAGCATTTTCAATTAAGTAATGACATGTTCTCGTCCCTTGTACTATAAATAAGAGTCATGGATAATCACTCACATTGTCTCATGCTGGCATTATTTACCGTCTGAGGTCACTAAAGCTTATTATGGATCACAGCTTAATGACCCAAGGATTTTTTTGAGAAGGAATAAGTTGTGTCTAAGTGTGTGTGTTAATTATGTCAGTAGCTAATTCAGTCCCTCTATTCATTAGGCCCGGGTCTATTTTCAGCAAATGATATCAATAAAGTTGATAGAAAGGGCACAGCGCTTGCCTGCATGTGAGCAGGCCACTTGCGGTCTCAATACCAAGCAGAGGCGTTTGGCTTCGGTAATGAGAAGTACATGACAGAAAGTAGGAGAAGGGAACCCAACCACGAGGCACCGATAACCTGGGAGGTAGGACTCTGTGAGAGAAGCTGCCTTAGCAGATTAGTAAAGTCACAAGACTATGGCTGTATCATGGGAGGCCAGACCGTAGGGCGGAAGGCATTTGATTTTATGTTCTGTTTGTTACCTCTGCTTGGAGATGGGAAATGGAACAAAGGGGAATCGTCAATCCTGGAATTTCCCGACCAAGCGGTTCCCATTCTTAAGGATTTTAGAGAATGTGAAAACTTTTAAATGGTGTTGTGGCTGGTGACAGGATATTCTCCTAAACCTCCCTTCTTTCCAAATTGTTTGCAAGGCAAATGCAGCTCTTAGGATGGAGAAATCTTCTGAAATTGTTACACATGGGGCTGATGCTCCGGTTGAGCCTGGTCAATGCCTTAAGCTTTCCTGCCATTATCTCATCATTTGAACCTCCTAGTACTACCGAAGCTGAAACAGGACCAGGTCCAAACAGCGTGGGTGGTGAACGCCTTCCAAACTTTAAGGATAGTGCCGGTTCTACTTTAACCATGACTGAGTTTTACAAAGAGTTCTTTTTTGTAAAGGCTATAGACCTGCAATATCAAAATGTAATGAAGATACCACCCTGGTACACGCACCCACACACAAAACTCAGGCTACTTGAAATTCATAAATTTAGGCTGATTCATAAATATCAACATAAAAACCCTACTTAAAATAATAGTAAATTATTTATAAAATACATTTATAAATCAAAATTATAATTTTAGAATTACATCTAAAATATAATTCTCCATGACCAACGTGATACGCCAGTGGTACAAAGAACATCTTCAATTAAAGTCTGTATGATACCTCTCTGGGGGGATAAGGAAGAGCTGTCTGGCGTGGGACATTCTCCAGAGCTGCAGCACAGGCTTTTGGCTTTAATTCCGAAATACCACCTGAATGTGAAGCCTTCTCGCATCTCCACTGCTGCTCCCTTACTTCATGGCATTGTCAACATCCGGGAGGCGCTCCTGAGAGTCCAGTTCACACACTTGCTCCCCTGCTGTCTAGGCTGCACAGGACGGTCACACTCACGTCTTCACCATGTAAACCGGGCCGCGTCACCCTCCTGCTTGGCCACCCGCCATGGTTTTGGTTGAAGGTGGAATCCCACAGCATCCTGGCCATCCCGGAACAAGGTCCTGGTGAGCTGGGCTGCCGGCCGCTTCGGCTCCTGTCATCTCAAACATGCTGCGCCCTTGGCTCTGCTGCCTCGCATTCTGCTCCTCCGATAGATAGGCTGAGCTTGTCTGGCTTCTGGGGACTTGCTCTGCTTGTCTTCATCTAGGCTTCTCATGAAGCCCGTCCTCTGCGTTCTCCCAGATGGCTCTCCAGGAAGATCTTCCCTAACATGAAGGGCACAGCTTGTCCTGTCCCCCTGTTCCACTTGCTTCAAGGCACTGTCTCACCCAAATGCTGTACTGTCCAGCCGGCTTGTACAGTCCATGGCCCATGTCTCACCAGGACGTCACCTGTGGTTCCGTCGGTGGCCAAGGTGACACTGTGCCTACAAGTCACCTGGAAATCTCTGCTGCACACCACCAACCCTTGTTATTCCCCCAGGCCAGTCTGCTGCGGTCATGAAGGGCGGACATCACCCTCAGTCGGGCGGAAGTCTATCTCACTGAATCATCCAGCACGCATGGCAAGCCGCCGGGAGAAGTGAGGTGGGGAGTCATGAGCTGGATCTCCAATACCTCTGCCTGGAACTGACAAAAGTTACTTCCACTCACATAATAAAACATGCCACATAGCCACACCCAAGTGCACAGCTGCGAGGGCCCAGAGGAAGGAGAGTTGGGGTGGGGGCGCACAGCCTCATGGGCCTGCTGTGCCAGCCTCCTGACTGTCCCGCTGTGGGGTCTCGGTGGCCGGGGCTGGGCTCAGAGCAGACCTGAGCAGGTATTTGTTCAGTTGGATTCAATGTGTCCAGATCTTGGTTTTCCTTGTGGTGGAGGCACAGTCCTGAGGGAACTGGAGCTCTGACTGTGTCCGCAGGCTGCCGACCTCCCGCTCTGTACTTCACTAGACGTGCAATTCTGTAGTCCCCTCGCCCTCTCATTGGACGTGATGCACTGAGTGATTCATTGACCCAGTGGGGTGACCCATCATCCTGCTGGGAGCTGACACTGCACACAGGGGCTGCAGTGTGGGCAGGCATTGTTCCTAAGGTGCATCTCTCTGGTGCTTTTGAGCTGTAAGACAGATGCAATTGCCCACTTCTCAAAGGACGGTTTTCTCTCATACATGTTACCTTGTTAGTTTCAATTGCTAATCATGTTACCGACTGATACTGCGGGGTTCACCCAAAGCGCCACACAGTGGACTAAAGTGAGAAAACAAAGCTGCCCTGTTTTCGAATGTTCCCTAATTTTTGTTGGCTTGAAGAAGGTCTTGTCTATACACAGAGTGATGTAGTTGGGGTTCGGAGGTCTGAGATTTGTGTGTTCTGACTCACAGATGAGCCAGGTAGAAGCCTGAGATGTTGGAGGAGGATTATGTATGAGAACTTGAAGTCCCTACTTTGAGCCAAGAACCGATTATAAAAAGAAATTTTCATTTTTACGGTGTTGGTTCTTTAAAATTCTTGAAGATGGGAATGAAAAATTAATTCCAGTATGTCCTTATGAAAGCACAACCCTCTCATCAGAAAGAATATGTAACTTCCACTATGTCCTTAGATCAGCATATCAAGTCTGAATTTATAAAGAACACACCAAAGCCAGGCCTTTGAGGTGTCTGTGAAACTTCATCCCGTGCTTCTGAGGGAGTGACACACAACTCCTCCACCTCAGAGAGGATCTAAGTGGGATGGGAATTAAACTTCTTCCAGCAATTTGGTGTCCTCCATAGATGTCAAACCCTCAGAACTGATGTCATTTTTACTGTGTAGGAGAACTAAGTTCTTACCAGCTCTGGTTGAGCAGAAATCATGGAACCTGTATGTTCTTGGAATAATTAAAGAAAGAACTAAAAATGAGAGGGAAGATCTGTTTTTTCTTTGCATAGAGCATTAAAATTGCAGTAGTGTTTTCTGCTTAAAGAGCACATTCCAGATAAAGGCAACAGAGTGTCAAGGTCAAGCGCACAGACTCTGGAACCAGCCTTACATGCAGGCCCCGCCCGCCCTTGCTAGCTGTGGGGCACTGACCGGCACTCTCTGCCCAGCTCCCCATGTGTGACACAGAGATGCCAAAAATAATAATACCCGCCTTTTGGGTTGTTTGGAAGGTTGGACTGGGTGTCAGAACAGGGCAAACGCCACGATGGCCTGTGTCGCCCTGACTACCTGCTCGCGGGTCTAGGTGCTCAGCTCTTTGGCTGCTGCAGGAGAGCTGCGTGTCCGCGTTCTCCAGCGGGGTGCAGAGGCCATCTGCCCAGGAAGGTGCTGGGCTGCCGCAGCCACCTCTGCACAGAGGCCTCTCAGACTTCAATGTAATGCACATAATGGCCTGATTTACTAACAGAGCTGGTGGGGCCCCCCCATCCCTAAACTGCCAAGACTTGGTCATCCAGAGGAAGCGCCATTCTCCCTCCAGAAAACACCTCTTCCACCACCTTCTGGGATTCCACAAACGCCCTGCCATGCACAGGGTCACCTAGGAGAAAGGCTTTGGACCGTTTCAGCACTTCCTGCTGCCCTAATCTATCTCCAGCCACTTCCCAGCCCTGCGCATTTTGTCTGACACTGTGCGTCTGGCACAGGGCGAGGGCTGACAACCGCCATCGGTGTGTGTTGGCGGCCAGGTTGATGCAGCGGCCTCTGCTCCCCAGCAGAGCCCAGGCCCAGGCAGGTGTTTTCTCTCCACACAAATAGGGTGAATGCTTCCTGCATAGAAATAAAGCGAGATAATGAATGGCTCCCAGTTTCTCCCAGGAGAAGGCTGTTGCCTTCTGGGCCCCACATGCAGCCCTCTTTGCAGGGCGTCACTCTCCTGTCGACGAACCTGGGCTTCAAACCTTATGGAGACAGTTTCTGCGGCGGGAGTGCCCCGTCTTATTCTTCCCCCACTCCTCCTCCTCCTGCCCCAGAGCCTGGCCACATGTCACATCTTCTCAGCAGCTACCCACAGACCCCTGGGGCCGTCTCCGGGCCCCACCACCCTCCGGGGGCCGCATCACGCTGTTCTCTGTTTGGGCCTTCCTCAGTAAGCTGGGAGCTCCCCGACGGAGAGGAGAAGCCGTCGAGCTTCTTCATCACAGTCTCCCCAAGCCCCGACCTGACACCCTGAATTCTCAACCAACATTGTTAAGAGACTCACCCATTGTTGAGACTGGCCAGAGGCAGCCATCACTCCCAAATGTCCACTTGCTGGACAGTCCGATGTGGCCACAGCCGAGCCTACCCTTCGCTTTAGGGTTTGTCGTCTCCAGTGTGGTGGAAAGAGCAGGGCCTGCGCCGTGGGCCAGTGAGCTGCACCCCTGGACACTGCAGGGGCCTCCACCGGATGCCCTGTCGAGCGGAAGCAGATACAAAACGTCTGGCCAGGGCCTGGCCTCCAGCCGACGCTCAGGGCACGTGCTTCCCCCATGATCCCTGTGCGGCTCTGCTGCCGCTGAGCCACCTCCTGGGGTTTGGAAAGACCTCTGGTGCTTCTGGCCTGCACGTATTTAGGAACTGCTGGCTTGACAGTCATTAAATATTTAGTCACCATAAATGGTTACTCAGTAGTTACCATTGCTGTTGTTGTGATTACATTTAATAAAATAAAAAGTAATGTATTTTAATTTTTCATAAAATATGTTTCATACAAGTGATATCACTTAATTGTGTCCAGAGAGATAGGAGGTGTTTAATGAAGATTTTCCTTGGGAAATTAAATTTATTAAGGTGATTATATTATTTTCATGAGTCTGGATTAGTTTATCAGGTTAATTCTATTCCTCTGAGGGGCAGGAGCGAAGCTGCATGGACTGTACTAAGAGCAGGAAAGGGGCAGAGAGCTGGCCGGGGGCCCAGGGCGGCGTGGGGCCTATCTCCCACAGCTCAGTAGGCCTCCGGGTCTGCGAGCAGTAAACAGCTCGGAAACACAGATCTGAGGGAGAACCCGGATCCCCACGTCACTTGGGTCTGCTCACCAGGCAGTTCTTTAAAGCAAGATGGCAGCATGCTGGTGTCCAGCCTGCAGCCGAAACCATGCCAGCCTTGCTTCAGCGGCTACAGCGTACACAGGTGATGCCCCAGGTGTGTGACAAACTGGCCCGTTCATTCTAGCCGAGCCCCTGCACAGGCTGAACTTTTATGTCTTATATGTCATGACTTACTTTCTTTTCCTGTCACCCCCTTAGTATGGATTTTGCATTATATGGCTTTTTATGAACAGAAGGTTTTCCACAATTCCTAGCCTCCTACTAGTGTTTTGAGCTGAATCCCCTTCATTAGGAGAGACCCCATACTAAGCATTTATTTTTCTTTAGAAAGGTAGAGTATTCATGGTTGTCATTGGGAAACACCACTTGTTATGCTTACACGGTTATATTTTCCAGGCACAAAACCCCAACTGCTCAGTCACCGCTTTCTCCTCACTAATATTTGTTGTGTTTGACACATATTTGTCAACCCAAATGCTTTATACAGGCAAAGCACCATCACTGTTTCTCAAGATTCTAAGAATTATAATAGTAAAATTACAGAGAAACTGATAAGCAGGCCACAACCAGTTGGTAAAATGTTTGTGTAGGGAAACAGATGTGTGAAAAGGAGAGATGGATCCACAGCCCAACGTCTGATAATACGGGAAGGAAATGGCACAGTTAGTGTGCTTTGTCTCCTGAGACACGGAGGTGGGGAGGACGTGCCCAGACGTGGGTGTCCTCCCTGTGACGCTTGCCTGGAGGGATCCATGAGGATCTTGTGCATGTGAAGATGTCCCCACTTCCAAGTCCCGAGACCCTGATAAGCAGGCAGATGTGTAGGCTGGAATCCTTTTTAAAAAAGTTAAATATCTATTTGCACCAACAGGAACTAGATATCCTGATGGGAGGACACACTGTAAATAGCGCCTCCAGGCTGGCACCCCACCACATTGCATCCGTGACATCTGAAAGCCTTTTACGGGCCGGGGTGCTGGCCTTGACTGCCTGCGACGGGTTCTTCTCCACGCCAGCCCCGCGGAGCCTCCGTCACAGAGACGCCACCACCAGGCGTCCCTCCCCTCCTGGCTGTGTCTGAGCTTCAGGCCCAGAAGCCCATCTTCATGGCGTAGACACAAGACTCAGCCCAGTTTCTCTTGCTCCCATGGTGACCCCTGTGCGTCTCCATTACAACACTAAAATGATGACATTAAAACTGGGCAATCTGTGTCTCTTGCGTAAATCCTTTCAAGGCCTTGCTTATCAACCTGTAGTCTGCAGCCAAGGGCGCTGGCATCGCCGGAAGCCATTAGACATGCAGGATCTCCCACCCACCCAGACGGACAGGGACTCAGTCTGCATGTCAAGCAGACCCCCAGGGAGGGAGAAGGCTGCCCCAAGCCACACAGCGAGAGCTGCCCTGTGTGTGGTGAGCCTTCGCACGGGAAGTCCGTGCTTCCTGGGTGCTCGTCTGATAAAGGGCCCCAAGGTTGGCCTGGAGAGCAGCGTGGGATTCCTGGGCCCACGTTCATGCCTTGGAGGCCACTCGGCCCTGAGCTGAGACCCGGGAGCCTGGGGTTCCTGTGGCTGCTTGGTGTCACCGACCGTATCAGAACCAGATGACACCATGGGGCTGCCACTTGCATGTTTGTCCCATTTTCAGCTGGATATTGCACTTGGACAACTAAACATGAATCCTGAGTGTCATGAAATAGAACCTATCACTTCCTCTGAAGGGGAAGAAAACCACCCTGCCTCAGCCAGCAAACGGATTTCCCTTGTAACTTTACCCATTTTTCTGACCTGTGATCTATAGGTCCGCTTATTTGCCTGTTTATGCTCTGTACCATTCCAAACTGCATTTGGGTTGCCACACACACTCTTTCACACTCTCCTGTGCACACACGCACACTCTCACACACTCACCTGTTCACACATTCACATTCACACTTGCTCACACACTCGCATTCATGTTCACACACACATGTACACACATGCACATACACACACTCTCACACTCACACACATACTCTGGTTAAAATAAAAACTACACACACACTATTTCCAACTGCGCTTGGTGGTGAGTGAGGCCCCTTTATATGATATTGCTTTGGAATTACTCAACCATTTTGCTACATCTTTTTTCAAAACTTGAACTGGACTTAAAGCTAAAGTCCTAGGGACCCCGTGCTGTGTGTCTGTATCTGTTTTCCTTGGTGCGAGTCACATTCTGACCCAGCAGGTCTTGCTGGAGTTCCAGTGTGGACGTCTCCATGTGCTGAATGGGACACCAGGAATGTTGGGGCTGACGATTCCTCACTCAGCCCTTCCCAGAGAGGCGGAGACTCACCCGGGCTTGACACACAGTCAGCCCCCTTTCTCATAGGTTCAGATCTCCGAGGCCAACTGCTTCTGGAAGCAGATGACTGTCCTGACACACAGTCAGCAGGACCAGCAGCCTAGTCCACGTCCCCAAAGCCCGTGTCACTTGCCCGGCTTCCTCTCCACTGCAGGCATTCTGTCATCTCCCAGCTCCGGAGGAAGGGCAGCCGGGTAGAGGCCACAGTCACCTAACTTTACGACAAATATTGCTGTAACTGCTCTATTTATTATAGTTTTGGTTGTTGATCTTTTCCTGTGCCTAATTTATAAATTAAGCTTTATCATAAGTCTTCCCAATGAATAAATTTCTGTATTTGTGTTAAATTCCCATAACTATAATTTCTTTTCTCTTTTCTTTAGAAAAGAAGTTGTGCTAAGTTCACTGTGTATATGTGCTTATTTGACTTCATGGATTTTAAAAATGTTCTTGAATTATCTGCTGCAAGAACTTCATCTTTAACTTGAACAAAAAGAGTTTATTAACCTTTATAGAAACAAAGTTTTACAGAATACGGAATGTCATTAATTTTAGTTGGTTTAGTAGCAGAAATATACTGCCAAAAAAAGAAAAGAAAAGAGAATTTCAAATTCTGATTACAAAAAGATCAAAGTAGCTTCTTAAGTATTCCAAACACAGTTATGTGTGTGTTCAAGCAAATGGGCATCCAGACAGAGTCGTGCACACTGTGTCTTCCAAAGTCGGCCACGCCATCGTGCATGCCCCCTGCACCTCCCAGAGCCCGGCTACTGCCCCTCAGTCGTCCCCAAGTGTGTACCTGCTTCAAGCAACAGAAAGTGGGAAGGGCGATGTGACAGCCTTTATAAGGCTGGCTGGGGAAAAGCAATATGGCTGGTCCTTTTCTTTCTCTCTAGATTGCCCTTAAAATCCGGCTGTCATGTTGAGAGGAAGCCTGTTCTGCATGGGGGTCCGTGTGTGGCACCCCAGACGACTGCCCGGCAGCCAGCACCCCGCGGATGAGGGCGGGTCCGCAGGTGAGCACGCCCAGCCCTTGCTTGGCGGGTCCAGACGCACCCAGATGTAGAGCAGGGGTGTGCTGCCAGCCACATCCTGTCTGAAGTCCTGACCCGTAGAAAGCACGGGAGATAAGTGATTGTTACTGTATTAAATCACTACATTTGGCCACACACTCACCTGTTCACACATTCACATTCACACTTGCTCACACACTCATGCACACAATTTCTTGTGCAACAGTAGATAACTAACACAGGCTTTAACCATCCCTTCCTATAGTATGTAAATTATGAGTAAGTATAATTTGTATGTAAATAAATGTGAATACATACAAATTACAAGTATGTAAATTATGTTACCTTAATTATGGTCACAGAGATTAGGAAAATATACATGGAGCATGCTTACTTGCATACCAGTTTTGTTACTTAATTGTAATTCCAATTCTGAAAGTATGTATATTTAAACACAGTTCAGGATAAATAAATATTCATGCTGTGGGAATCTTGTGTAGTTTCTAGAACAGTTATGTCTACACCTAGAGTTTAGTGTAACTTTTACTTTACATGGACTTTGTATATATGTATATATATAATATATATATAAATATACATTTATATTGTAATATTTATATAAATGTATTATGGGTCTTATATTTCTATATTTATAATTATATTTATGTTTATATATAGCCATGTGAAGTATGTAGGTTACTCATTTTATTGCCAAACAAATAGTGATCCCATATAATGACATATGTGCCACGCGTACTAACACCATATTTTTTCTTCTCATAGAGATTTCTAGTATCAATATTAGTTTAAGCCACAGATTATGGTAAAAAAATTTATTTCTAATATGGCCAATTCAAATTAGCCTTGCAAATAAGTCAGCCAAAATATAGGGTTCCTTTCGATGAGCCTGGTTTCAGACACATTCTGAGCTTCCATGGAGCCGAGGACACACACACTTGTGTTCATAAATTTTTTTTAGTGAAACCTAACTCTCAAAATTAACCTGTATTTAGTTTTATAGGCAAAACATTTCTACGTCTTCTAACATAATCATTTTTGATGAAATGTTTAACATCCAATCAGAATATCTTCGATGAAAACCTCCCACCCTTTACCTGGCCTGCCTGACACTGGGTCGTTCAGCTGCCACCTGGATGCCACTTCTTGCCCACACTTAGATTCGTAGTCTTTTAAAAATTAGTATGGCCCCAAAGCTCTTAAAGGTTGGTTTTGGGTTCTTTTGGTGTATCTGTGTTGAACATGGAAAGAAAACAGCAATTTAGTTGTCTCTGCTTGGAAGCACCATTTCCTTTCAATTTCCCACCTAAGGACCATGTCTCAGTAGAGCCTGGGGGCCTGGGAGAAGGAGTCGGGGACCCTGAGAAGGAGCACGGAAGCAGGCTGCTCATGCCACGCTTTCGTACCAAGGACCCGGTGTGGTAGTCACGCTGAGCCTGTCCTCACAAATAGCAGGCGTGCTTTTCTGGTGCAGCGAGGAGGATGGCGGCACTGCTGCGGGCGCAGGCTGATTGGCCCTGCACAGAGAAGCTGAGGTGGGCTTCCCACAGGCCAGGCTGTGGGTCACCAGGGATATTGGAGGCAGGTGCCCTCGAGGGTCCCTGCCCCATGGAACAGCATGGTGGCAGACACGTGGCTGTAGACACGAGGGAGTTTGTGAGCTCAAAAATGACAAAACAACTTTTAAATAATGAGCGTTGTGATTGGAAACCTAACTGTCCATTTTCAGTAGGCAAATCTTGGCACAGACCGGAATTGCAGATAACACAGAATGATTGACAGTCCTTGTGCCCATGGTCTCCTCTCTCCGTCCTGCTTCTTCCCTCCCTCCCTGCCTTCCTGCCGCCCTTTCTCCTTCCTCCCTCTCTCCCTTCCTTCTCTTCTTTTCTTTCTAGCCAAAGACTCAGTGTCTACACTAAATACGTTTGGAAATGTCCCTTTGCCGTGCGTCATGCGGTGACTTGGCTGCGTTGTCTCACCAGGCCAGGCTGCCCTGCATCATGAGCCTCTGGGTTCTGCTCAGCAGGCTGTCACAACATGAATGGCTGTCCATGGATGACAGCCCTCGTTTTACTAGTGTGGAGATGAACTTGACTCTCATTTTTTGACACCTGTCAAAACCTTGCCAGAAACCAGTTACAATCAGGCCTGTTATGGTTTGATTTTATCTGTGAATCAGTACCAAATGGTACCGGTGTGGCTGACTCCAGTTCCTTGGACTTTGGGGATGCTTTCCATACCAGTGAAAAAGATGGTTTTATCAGTGACCTTTGTGGACTAAGTTTGTAGTTAAACAGGAAAATATTCAGCCACTATAAATTGTGTAATACTTTGCAATTGTCTAGACAGTGTTAGGAGGGCAACAAATGGAGCAAAATCTTAGAAATGCAAAGCAAAGTAGCAACAGAAACTAAACAGAGAGGATCTCGGGCTCCCTGGTCACAATCACTCTGGGCCTCCCCTCTCCCCTCTGCTCCTCAGCCCTTTGCCCCAGGACACAGAAGGATTCCTCTGGAGTCAGCTCTTCTCTACCCTTCTGCTGATGTAGCAATGGGCTGCCAGGTCAGCCACGTGCTCCTCTGTCACGTTTCTTTCTCAGTCATTTTGCTGCCTGGTGGAGTGCTGATAGGGGGAGAGTCAAGAGGTTTCCATGGCAAGTAGAATCTGCAACCTATGGTGCTTTATTACGTAGTAGGGTGAGGAAAGGTAGATCAGTAGACCCCCTAGGATTAAGTTGTTGTTTAAACACAATCTTCACAGTAGGAAGAATTCTTTTTTTTTAATAATTTATTTTGGTATCATTATTCTACAATTACATGTGCAATATTATGGTTATTAAACTACCCCATTCATCAGGTCCCCCCCACCAACCCCATTACAGTCACTGTCCATCAGCGTAGTGAGATGCTATAGAATCACTACTTGTCTTCTGAGTTGTACAGCCCTCCCCGTGCCCCCCCAACATTACATCTGCTAATCGTAATGCCCCTTTTTCCCTCTTATCCCTCCCTTCCCACCCATTTTCCCCAGTCCCTTTCCCTTTGGTAACTATTAGTCCGTTCTTGGGTTCTGTGAGTCTGCTGCTGTTTTGTTCCTTCAGTTTTTTACTTTGTTCTTATACTCCACATATGAGTGAAATCATTTGATACTTGTCTTTTTCGGCTTGGCTTATTTCACTGAGCATAATACCCTCTAGCTCCATCCATGTTGTTGCAAATGGTAGGATTTGTATTCTTCTTATGGCTGAATAATATTCCATTGTGTATATGTACCACATCTTCTTTATCCATTCATCTACTGATGGACACTTAGGTTGCTTCCATTTCTTGGCTATTGTAAATAGTGCTGCAATAAACATAGGGGTGCATATGTCTTTTTCAAACTGGGCTGCTGCATTCTTAGGGTAAATTCCTAGGAGTGGAATTCCTGGGTCAAATGGTATTTCTATTTTGAGTTTTTTGAGGAACCTCCATACTGCTTTCCACAATGGTTGAACTAATTTGCATTCCCACCAGCAGTGTAGGAGGGTTCCCTTTTCTCCACATACTCACCAACATTTGTTGTTGTTTGTATTTTGGATGTTGGCCATCCTCACTGGTGTGAGGTGATATCTCATTGTGGTTTTAATCTGCATTTCTCTGATGATTAACAATGTGGAGCATCTTTTCATGTGCCTGTTGGCCATCTGAATTTCTTCTTTGGAGAAGTGTCTATTCATGTCCTCTGCCCATTTCTTAATTGGATTATTTGCTTTCTGTTTGTTAAGGTGCATGAGTTCTTTATATATTTTGGATGTCAACCCTTTATCAGATACGTTTTTTATGAATATATTCTCCCATACTGTAGGATGTCTTTTTGTTCTACTGATGGTGTCCTTTGCTGTACAGAAGCTTTTCAGCTTGATATAGTCCCACTTGTTCATTTTTGCTTTTGTTTCCCTTGCCCGGGAGATATGTTCATGAAGAAGTTGCTCATGTTTATGTCCAAGAGATTTTTGCCTATGTTTTTTTCTAAGAGTTTTATGGTTTCATGACTTACATTCAGGTCTTTGATCCACCTTGAGTTTACCTTTGTGTATGGGGTTAGACAGTAGTCCAGTTTCATTCTCTTACATGTAGCTGTCCAGTTTTTCCAACACCAGCTGCTGAAGAGGCTGTCATCTCCCCATTGTATATCCAAGGCTCCTTTATCAAATATTAATTGACTGTATATGTTTGGGTTAATGTTTGGATTTTCTATTCTGTTCCACTGATCTGTGGGTCTGTTTTTGTGCCAATACCAAATTGTCTTGATTACTGTGGCTTTGTAGTAGAGCTTGAAGTCAGGGAGCGTAATTCCCCGTTTTATTCCTCCTTCTCAGAATTGCTTTGGCTATTCGGGGTCTTTTGTGGTTCCATATGAATTTTAGAATTATTTGTTTCAGTTCATTGAAGAAAGCTGTTGGTAGTTTGATAGGGATTGCATTGAATCTGTAGATTGCTTTGGGTATTATAGCCATTTTGACAATATTTATTCTTCCTAGCCAAGAGCATGGGATGAATTTCCATTTGTTAGTGTCCTCTTTAATTTCTCTTAGGAGTGTCTTGCAGTTTTCAGAGTACAGGTCTTTCACTTCCTTCGTTAGGTTTATTCCTAGGTATTTTATTCTTTTTGATGCAATTGTGAATGGAATTGTTTTTCTGATTTCTCTTTCTGTTAGGTCATCATTAGTGTATAGGAAAGCAACAGATTTCTGTGTGTTAATTTTGTATCCTGCAACTTTGCTGAATTCAGATATTAGTTCTAGTAGTTTTGGAGTGGAGTCTTTAGAGTTTTTAATGTACAGTGTCATGTCATCTGCAAATAGTGACAATTTGACTTCTTCTTTACCAATCTGGATGCCTTGTATGTCTTTGTTTTGTCGATTGCCATGGCTAGGACCTCCAGTACTATGTTGAATAACAGTGGAGAGAGTGGGCATCCCTGTCTTGTTCCCGATCTTAGGTGAAAAGCTTTCAGCTTCTCGCTGTTAAGTATAATGTTAGCTGTGGGTTTGTCATATATGGCCTTTATGATGTTGAGGTACTTGCTGTCTATACCCATTTTGTTGAGGGTTTTAATCATGAATGGATGCTGAATTTTGTCAAATGCTTTTTCAGCATCTATGGAGATGATCATGTGGTTTTTGTTCTTCTTTTTGTTGATGTGGTAGATGATGTTGATGGATTTTTGAATGTTGTACCATCATCCTTGCATCCCTGGGATGAATCCCACTTGATCATGGTGTATGATCCTCTTGATGTATTTTTGAATTTGGTTTGCTAATATTTTGTTGCGTATTTTTGCATCTATGTTCATCAGGGATATTGGTCTGTAATTTTCTTTTTTGGTGAGGTCTTTGCCAGGTTTTGGTATTAGAGTGATGCTGGCTTCATAGAATGAGTTTGCAAGTATTCCCTCCTCTTCTATTCTTTGGAAAACTTTAAGGGGAATGGGTGTTATTTCTTCTTTATATGTCTGGTAGAATTCAGAGGTGAATCCATCAGGCCTGGGGGTTTTGTTCTTGGGTAGTTTTTTGATTACCGATTCAATTTCGTTGCTGGTGATTGGTCTGTTTAATTTTTCTGTTTCTTGCTTGGTCAATCTTGGAAGGTTGTATTTTTCTAAGAAGTTGTCCATTTCTTCTGTGTTTTCCAGCTTGTTAGCATATAGATTCTCATAATATTCTCTTATAATTCTTTGTATTTCTGTGGGGTCCGTCATTATTTTTCCTTTCTCATTTCTGATTCTGTTTATGTGTGTAGATTCTCTTTTTCTCTTAATGAGTCTGGCTAGGGGTTTATCTATTTTGTTTATTTTTTCAAAGAGCCAGCTCTTGGTTTTATTGATTTTTTCTATTGTTTTATTCTTCTCAATTTTATTTATTTCTTCTCTAATCTTTATTATGTCCCTCCTTCTGGTGACTTTGGGCCTCATTTGTTCTTCTTTTTCCAATTTCAGTAATTGTGTCTTTAGACTATTCATTTGGGAATGTTCTTCCTTCTTAAATAGGCCTGGATTGCAATATACTTTCCTCTTAGAACTGCCTTTGCTGCATCCCACAGAAGTTGTGCCTTTGTGTTGTTGTCATTAGTCTCCATATATTCTTTGATTTCTGTTTTGATTTGGTTGTTAACCCATTGATTAATCAGGAGAATGTTCTTAAGTCTCCATGTATTTGTGAGCATTTTTGGTTTCTTTCTAAAATTTATTTCTAGTTTTATACCTTGGTGATCTGAGAAGTTGGTTGGTAGGATTTCAATATTTTTGAAATTACTGAGGTTCTTTTTGTGGCCTAGTATGTGGTCTATTCTGGAAAATGTTCCATGTGCACTTGAGAAGAATGTGTATCCTGTTGCTTTTGGGTGTAGAGTTCTGTAGATGTCTGTTAGGTCCATCTGTTCTAGTGTGTTGTTCAGTGCCTCTGTGTCTTTACTTATTTTCTGTCTGGTTGATCTGTCCTTTGGAGTGAGTGGTGTGTTGAAGTCTCCTAAAATGAATGCATTGCTGTCTATTTCCTCCTTTAATTCTGTTAGTATTTGTTTCACATATGCTGGCGCTCCTGTGTTGGGTGCATATATATTTATAATGGTTGTATCTTCTTGTTGGACTGACCCCTTTATCATTATGCAATGTTCTTCTTTATCTCTTGCTACTTTCTTCGTTTTGAAGTCTATTTTGTCTGATACAAGTACTGCAACCCCTGCTTTTTTCTCTTTGTTGTTTGCATGAAATATCTTTTTCCATCCCTTCACTTTTAGTCTGTGTATATCTTTGGATTTGAGGTGAGTTTCTTGTAGGCAGCATATAGATGGGTCTTGCTTTTTTATCCATTCTGTTACTCTGTGTCTTTTGATTGGTGCATTCAGTCCATTTACATTTAGGGTGATTATCGATAGATATGTACTTATTGCCATTGCTGGCTTTAGATTCGTGGTTACCAAGGGTTCAAGGGTTGCTTCTTTACTATCTAACAATCTAACTTAACTTTCTTGTTAAGTTATTGTAAACACAGTCTGATGTTTCTTTCTTTCTCTCCCTTCTTATTCCTCCTCCTCCATTCTTTCTATAATAGGTGTTTTATTCTTTGCCTTTAGTTGGTATTTGGATGGTCTACTTTCTTTGCTATGATTTTATTTTCTCTGGTGACATCTTTTTAGCCTTAGGTGTGCCTCCATCTAGAGCAGTCTATTTAAGATAACCTGTAGTGGTGGTTTATGAGAGGCAAACTCTCTCAACTTTCGTTTGTCTGGAAATTGTTTAATCCTTCCATCATATTTAAATGATAATCGTGCTGGACACAATATTCTTGGTTCGAGGCCCTTCTGTTTCATAACGTTAAATATATCATGCCATTCTCTTCTGGCCTGTAAGGTTTCTGTTGAGAAGTCTGATGATAGTCTGATGGGTTTTCCTTTGTAGGTGATCTTTTTTCTCTCTCTAGCTGCCTTTAATACTCTGTCTTTATCTTTGATCTTTGCCATTTTAATTATTATGTGTCTTGGTGTTGTCTTCCTTGGGTCCCTTGTGTTGGGAGATCTGTGGGCTTCCATGGACTGCGAGACTATATCCTTCCCCAGCGAGGGAAAGTTTTCAGCAATTATTTCTTCAAAGACACTTTCTATCCCTTTTTCTCTCTCTTCTTCCTCTGGTACTCCTATAATGCGAATATTGTTCTGTTTGGATTGGTCACGCAGTTCTCTTAATATTCATTCCTTCCTAGAGATCCTTTTATCTGTCTCTGCCTCAGCTTCTCTGTATTCCTGTTCTCTGATTTCTATTCCATTAACAGTCTCTTGCATCTCATCCAGTCCGCTGTTAAGCCCGTCGATCGCTTGTCTGATTTCTGCATTGTCTTTCCTCACTTCCCTCATTTCCTCCCTCAGCTCTTGCACATTTCTCTGTAGATCCATCAGCATGGTTATGACTTTTGTTCTGAATTCTTTTTCCGGAAGACTGTGCATTTCCATCCCTTCAGGCTCCCTCTCTGGGGTTGTCTGGTCGATCTTAGTGTGGACCATATTCCTCTATCTTTTCATGGGTATAGAAGTGGTTGCTGGTAGTTGCCATGTATGTCAGCTGCGCTCTTTAAGACTTTAAAAAGAAAAAGAAAGAAAGAAAAAAAGAGAGAAAGAAAGAAAAAAGAAAGAAGAAAAAAGAAAAAACAAAACAAAACAAATGCCCACAAGGAATAGATTCTGTGGGGATGCTGTAGGTGGCACTGTTGCTCCACTATTCCTCAGCCATGGCTGCGCCGCTCCGCAGGGCCCTTTATAGCTCTGGCTGAGGTGGGAACAAATGGGAGGCTGTTGATCTTTGTGGGAGGTCTAAGTACGGCCACCCTTTCTCAGTCGCCAGCTAAGGGGTCCGAAACTCCCCAGGACTCCCAGCCTGCTGGGCTGAGTGTTCCCGGGGCGATCCTGCTCTCCACTGGGCTCCTGTCTCTTTCAGACCGCTGAAAAAAGTGTGCGCTTTTCTTTTTTTTCCCTTCCCGGGAGCCGGCTGCAAGCACCCTGGTGCGTTCCCCGCTCAGATCCTGCCCCTCTGTCTCTCCAATCTCTGCTGCACTGCGCGATGTGGGTCAGCGCTCCCCGCGCAGATCACCGGGGCTGGCTACTTTGCGGGGTGTACTTCCACTCCCTCCCGGCTCTGAATCCTCTCCTCCCGCCGGTGCGCTGGGGTGGGGGAGGGCTCGGGTCCCGCCGGGTCGCGGCTCCGGATCTTACCCGCCTCTTGGGGTGCCGAGTGCTCTTGGGTGTAGCTGCACGCTGTGCACTTTCCTGTGTATTCTCGTCTCTCTTTTAGGAATAGATGTATTTGCTGTGTTTTCATAGATAAATATAGTGTTGGGAGGAGATTTCTGCCGCCCTGCTCATGCCGCCATCTTTCTGGAAGTGCACAGTAGGAAGCATTCTTACAGGAAACACGGCATTCATAAGCTTGTCTTTGAGTGTGTTTATATAGTGGGAGTGAAATTAACCGGTAAGAGAAAGACTCAGCAATCCAGCCATCACTCACGGAGAAGCCACATGAAAATTGGAGGAATGAATAAATGTGAAACTGTTGTAGTAGAACTTTCTTCCCAAATGAAAACTAAGAAAACAAAACTATGTGCGGAGGCCTGTGGAAGCTACAAGAAAATGTACCCCATGGACACAACCTATTAAACACATACACATTAATTTGGGAGCAGAATGACTAAACTCTGCATGACAGGTCCCCTTCCAGAACCAAAGCCACAAAATGATATGAAAGATCAAGTCTGCCTTGTGCAGAGGTAGTCAGAAATGGGCTTGCAGGGACAATGGAAGTTGAGCTAGCCTTTGGAGGGAGGTTATCTTTAGACAGAGGGGGAGGACACACCTGTGGAGGGAGGTTAACTTTAGACAGAGGGGGAGGACACACCTGTGAAGAGAGAAAGAACTCTGGAGACAGGAAATGAAGCTGAGCAGGTGGGGCAAGTGTGCAGAGGAAGAGCCGGAGGTGGGCAGGACTTGGGGTCCACGTGGAACCTAGGCTTGGGCTCTGGGGCGCCAGTGAACACGCCAGGACATCATACAGGTGGTCGAGTAAGTCTGCCCACCTGTAGCACAGACCGTGTGGACTCCCATATCAGCCCTGCTCTTTAGGGGCCTGGAGGCCAGTGTCCTTGCTGGGGCCCCCCCACAAGCCGAACGTGAGATGGGGGCTTATGTGGAAGCATGAAAGCAGAGTGGGCGTCAAGATGAATTATCCACCGCTGGGGTGAATGTCTACGTGGCTGTGTACAGCGTCCTGCTTCCGCCATTCTGTCATCCTTTAAAAGGATGTGGGTGATTCAACTGAAATTGGCTGAGATGCCCAGACATAGTGGGGTCAGGTGTCCTTTCCAGTTCTCACCTTTCATCCCCGGGAAGCTCACCTCCTCAAGGCTGTGGATCCAGAAACATTAGCAAGGTCTCTACAGGGTAATTTGAGAGAACACGAGGCCAGCTCTCCCCCAAGCCTTTGAAGCTAATGCCCCATGAGGTCCCCACCCTCGCTGACCAACTCTCTGTGCTCGCCCAGCGACAGGCCGTGCATGGTGCCTTCAGAGAGGACAGTCACGCCAGCTTTCCGGTCACCCCTGCTGAGGTCACATATGTTGCTTGTCTTCCAGTCCAGAGGGAACTTTACATGGAACAGGCAGGAGACAGAGGAGGCAGGGCTCAGGGCTAGCTGCAGCCGGCTCTCTCTGCTCACTATGGACAGACACTGCACTTAGGGGCCTGGAGGCGCACTTAGGGAGGATTCTAATTCACATATACAACTAACAGGAAACAAACTGATGTTGCTGACCTCAGGATAAAAATTAAAGGAATATATGTGTATATGTTTGTGATGGCCTGCATGTTGCCAGGTCTGATTATAACCACAAGGCCTAAATCTGCAAGGTGTTTTATCATTTAACACGGAGACCGCATCAGGATAGCTGTCCTCACACCTTATAGGACTAACCAGGTCTCAGTTGAGATGCCATTTCTTCCTGGAAGCCTCCCCTGCCTCCCCAAAGTGGGATGGTGTGCCCTGGCCGATGCGACATCTCACCTGCGTCCTGTAACTGCTCTTCGCCTGTCTGAGCGCCAGTCCTACCACAGTCATTGAAGTGGGAGCTCTGCAGTCCCCCACCTGGCCACATGCCAGAAAACCCACTTTTATTTTATGGCGGAATGAATGAAATCAGCAAGCACAGTGCACGGTGAAGGTGCTGGGTGGGGAGGCGTTTTCAAGACCAAAGCATTGCAGACAGTTTTGAGGGTAAATAAATAAAATAAGTTTGTCCAACAAGGAGCAGAGAATAGCCTCACAGGCAGAACACCAGGACACACAGGTGCCAAGCTGCCAAGCCATGTCACCAGGACTGGCAAACAGGTGTCCTATCAGGCCCCTGAGGGAGAGGGAAGGTGAGTCCCGGGGGCAGGTGGAGAGCAAAGGGAAAGGGTGTTGCAGAGGTAATTGGCAGGGTGCTGGGCACTGGTCCCCATTCCCAGCCGTCACGGTTAGTTGGGGCCTCTGTGGGGGTCACATCATCCCAGGTTCTGAGCTGAGTGTCTTCGGAGTATCTCCCCTCGAGCCTCCTGCAAAGGGACCTTCCTGGGTCCCCTCCCTGAGCTCTGTCTGTCTGACAGGGGTGGGCCTCCCTCTTCCTCGGCGGACACTGGCATGGCAGTTGGGCAGCACACAGGCGCTGGGCTGAGCGTCTGTCCCAGTATGTGCTGTGACCTTTACGCCGACCCGGGAGGCAGCTCTGTGAGTGGGCACACGACTAAGGCCTGGCACCTGGTGTGGGGCACCTGAGGTCACTGTGACCAGCCGCCAGGTTCGGGGAGCCCGCAGTGCACAGGCAGCCTCCACCTCGGGAGGGGGGTGCAGAGGGAAGATGGGCACGCTGCCCCGAGAGCCGGGCCCTGCCTTCACAGCAGATGGATGCAAGGCCTGCCGGTCTCCTTAACAGTCGTAGGAACATGGAGCCGGTCAGGGTGTGCAGGGCAGCTGCCCCTCAGCGGCAGCCCTTCCAGCAGCCTTGCTGCCCCCGCGTGCCCACTGCCTGAGCCCACCAGCAGCATCTACAACCCCATCTGCATGGTGTGGTTTTCCAAGTTTCTAATTTATTCTGCCTGAGCACAGGAGGGGCCTCCCCGGGGTCAGTGAGAGCAAGGCGGCATCCGTGCTGTGAAGGGTGGTGGGAGTGGGGGCGCCCCAGGCCCCCCCAGGAGGCTCCTGCTGGCCATGAGCCTCTGGCATCCCTCGCCTGCGGGGAGCCGGCCTCCAACCTCAGCAGCCCTTCCCCTTCTCCTCGCGGCATGTGCGGCCCACCCGGGGCAATGACGAGATGACCCCCAGCCCACTGCCTCCCCTCCACGGCTTTCTGCACCTCGTGCACAGGGTACCACAGGTGGTTTATCTGCAGCTGATGCCTGATTGTTTTTCCAGTGACTTGCGTGGTGTTCCCAGAAACGTGGCCTCTTTTCCTCTGCAAAGAGGCTGCAGCGTCTGCCTCTGGGAATGGGCAGGGCAGGAGGGCGTTTTGAAATGGAAGGTCATGTGCTCACTCCTTGGTGGCCGAGGGGCTCGAGCCAGGTATCTGCTCTGCATCCTGCCAGGAGCCGCCTGGGATGGGCCCACGGTGTTAGTTAGCCAGGATCTATTTCTGTGTTTCCCGCATAGCTAACCCAGGCGGGGATTTGCTTAGAAATTGTGATGACAGCTAGATTATTTCTCATGGGTCTTAAACAGGCACGCCCCTAGCGGCCAGTCCAGCTGGGTGACAGGAGCTGGCCCAAAGCCCTCCTGTGGTTCATCTCGAAGTGACCCTGGGGTCCCAACAGGGGCCTCGCTTCCGCTCCGGTCTTACGTTTTCAACATTTTCAGGCAATACAGGTAGCTTGAAGAGGGGTGTCCTAATGTCATGTTCTTTGTTGGGACTCTATGAGCCATGATATTGGGGGGTAATGACATGAGGGCCACTGTAAAGCTGCACATGCTGATTTTATTAATATGCGCCAAGTATTGCACTAAGCACTTGGCAGGAACTGTTGCATTTAAATCCCAGACACCGGGGGCAGCAGGTGAGTCGCTCACCTCATCTGTTTAATGTAGTTTAATGTAGGGATAATTAAGTGGCCGGACTAAATGCAGAGAATGTCCTGCGGAGAGAAACAAGTGGCCTCCATGAGAGCACTTCATTCCCTCCCCCCAAGGCAGCGAGCAGCTGTGAATAGCTGTGGTCCGCACGACTGACGTGCCTTTCAGAGCACATGCACGCAAGAGGTTTTGCCAGGAGCAGGCGGAGTTTACCCTGCTCAGCTCAGCACCCGCTCGCAGTGGGGGTGGTGTAGCCCCTGCGTTAAGAGCAAAGCAGCTAGCACAGGGCAAGAGCCGGAGAGCCCTGCAGACCGGGTCAGAAATACCATCTCCCGTGACTCTTTCATAGCATTAATTCTAACAGTGTTTTCTTAATTTTTAATAAAAAGCTGACATTTCCCTATATAAGTAAGTTTGAAATAGCAATTAAATCTAATTGTAACTTCTACTAGTGACACCATTTCTTCCACTGAGTAACTTTTGATTAAGGACCAATAATTCTACTCAAAAATGATGTTGGACTGCTTTCAATGTTTTAGTCATACATCTAGAGCCATATTATTGTCTCTGCATTTTTTAATTGTCCCAGGTTATGTGTTAAATACAAAATATATACATATTTTTAACAGAGCTATAAAAATTGGCCACAAGGTATTGGAGTAAAATTGTATTTTTCTAAGCGCAAGCTTTGATCAAAAGGCAGGATTTTATTAAAGAACCGCAAATATTTTATGGCCCTGCTTATGTGTGTGCCTGTGTGTGTGTGTGCATGTGTGTATGTATGTGCATGTGCGTATTTGTGTGTGTGTGTAGACATAAATAGATAGTGTCATTGGTTGAATTATGTTCTCCCCAATTCATATGTTGAAACCCTACCCCCCAGTGCCTCAGACTGTGACCTTATTTGGAAATAAGGTGTTTGCAGATGTAGTTACATTAGGGTGAGGTTATTGGGGGGGGGGCTCTACCTTGATATGACAGGGTCCTCATAAAAAGGGGAAATTTAGACACAGAAGCACATACACTGAGAATGTCATGTGCAGATGAGGCAGTGACCAGGGTGATGTGTCTATGAGCCAAGGCACAGGCTCGCCAGCAAGCCCCAGAAGCAGGACACAATGGATCGTCCCTCTGAGCCTCAGGGAGAACCAGCCTGCCACGCTTGGTCTCGGACCTCTGGTCTCCAGAAGTGTGACAGAATAAGTTTCTATTGTTTAAGCTGCCTGGCCTGTGGTATTTTGTTAAGTCAGGACTAGGAAAGAAATACAAATTTATAGATGATAGAAAGATGTTAGATACAGCAACCTGCTTGGCATCCACAGCCTTTTCTTGTCTGCTTGTATATAGACATATAAAATAGAATTCAGTGTATGAATGAATATTTATATGCAGATTGTTGAATAAAATATACAGACACATGCACATGTAACAAGTGCATAGATTGAGCACTTTCCCAAAGTGAACACGCTTGTTAACCACTGGCCAGATTAAGAAACAGAATGTGACTGGTACCCCAAAAAGGCCATTTTCATGCCCTCCCAGTCACTGATCCACCACTTCCCAAACGCTACTGTACATTTATTTCTGTCAGTGTAGATTAGTTTACTGATTGTGAAATTTATGCATACGGAATCATATAGTATGTACTATTTTGCATCTGGCATTTTCGCCTTAACATTGAGTTATACAACACATCCATGGTGTTGGGTGTAGCTATGCTTCACTGCTTTTCATTGCCAAATAGTGTATAATATCTCTTGTAATCTTGTCAATTCCTGTATGTGTATAGTGATTCTTCTTTCTCTGTTCCTGATTTTGGTAATATTTGTCTTGTCTTTCTCTATTATTGTCTCAGTCTTGTGACAAATTTAACAATTTTATTACTTCTATGAGAAACCAGCGTTTGACTTATCTATGATCTCTATTGTCTATTTGGTTTTTATTCATTATCATATATTTTATTATTTTATTTTACCTTATTGGACATTTTATTTTACCTTATTGTATTTTATTGCACATTTTATTTTGTATATTTGGTTTAATTTCTACTCTTGTCTCTATTATTTCTTTTCTTCTATTTCCTTCGGGTTTAATGGGTTTGGGTTTTCAAACTTTTTGAGAGCTTACAGAGATTATTTAATATTTAGCTTTCTTCTTGTGTAAGATATAAATGTAAGCTCCTACTAAGTGTGGTTTCACTTCACCACTTGTTTTATTATATTGTACTTTCATGATGACTTAGTCAAAAATATTTTCTAATCCCTTTAGAGATTGCTTCTTTAACTCATAAGTTTCCCGTAAGTATATTACTTAATTGCCGGTATTTGGCAGTTCCCAGTTATACTTTTGATTGATTTTCAGCTTATTTCCACAATGGCCACATAAGATGATCTTTAAAATGTCAATGTTTTGAAGTTTACTGAGATGTGTTTATGGCCCAGAATATTTTTGCTTTGGGTAAATGTTTATGTGCACTTACAAAAAAATCATATTCCTCATTTGTTAGTTGGTGACGGCTAATTTATTTTTTGGGCGCCATTAAAGAGCACTTGGGTTCTTGACTCACTGCACTGGCTTCCTGGAGAAGAGGAAAGAACTTTAAAGTTCTGAGCGCATATGTAGCCACCCACACAGACACGCACTGTTAACATAGAATCAGTCAGGGTGGCAGTGAAATAGGGGAACAATAGCTTGTTCTTCGCGTCGTGAGGATATACAGGTGTAGCTGTGCCAGTCTGCTTCCTGGAGGAGATATCTCAGGGTACTGAAAGGAGTGCTTTCCGCACTGTGGCCCCATGACCTCCCGTTCACCCTCTCTCTCTCCCTCGTACCTTCCCTTTACCTGCTCACCGATCCTTCTCAGGAAGGGCTGCAAAGCTCAGTGCTGACAGCTCTTCTTGTCTGGAATCTCTTACCTCTTCAAATAAGATTGTTCTTGAAATCCAGGTGGGGCCACATCACCCATGTCCTTAAACTCCTTCAAATGGTTTCCTACAACCTACATAATAAGTGCAAATGCACCATGTAGCATTTGAGGCCCCTGACCAAGCCTCCCTGGTGCCCAGCCTTGTGATGGCAGGTGCTCTGTCTGGCCACCCGGTGCCCATGCACTGCTGCGGTCCAGGCCATGAGCGTGTGAGCCTGCCCTCCTCATTCAAGCCTCCTTATTCTTCTACCTCAGCTCCACCTTAGAGTCCTCACTGAAAATTTTCCTAACCCCCTTCACGATCCCATATTTTGTTCCTTTCCTGACACCCTCTCCCAGTTTTTTCCTACCGCTCCAGGGTCTTTTCCATGCCTGGTGTCTTGTGTCCTTCCCTATGGGGTACCCTGGAGTGCCAGCTCCTGAAATATAGGGCCCTTACTTAAGGCCGTTTGGTGTCCCCACCAGTATTTTATGTGGATCTTAGCAGGCTCACTCAATAAATGAATAAGGAACTGAATCCCCAAGAGTCTGTTATTGCTTATAGTAACCTGTAAAGTATATGCACCTCTTAGAACCAGTTTTTCAAGAGAAATGAAGAATCTGAAGGTCAGGCTATATTGATGTGATATTTTGTAGTAAGACTGAAGCAGGAAACATTAAGAAAGCAGTAGCTCAGAGCTGGGGATAAACAAGATTAAGCAGAAAGGGAAGTATGGGTCGCCTTCCAGCTCAGAAGATTAGAGTTTCCACTTTTTGTGTATTAAAAATAAATCTGCTATCTGACATCAAAGGATGTGGTCACAAGGTGTTCCCGCTCCCTGCCTTGGAGAGCTTTCCTTCTTGACACTTTGCCTTTACAAAGTCTGGAGCTCAAAGAGACGGCTGCAGCTTGAGATGCTTGAGGTGGGAGTTATTGAGTTGGCTGAGCAATACTATAACCAAGAAGGGGTTTCTCCTGACTATATTTTGTGTTCTTATCTAGTTCTGGGGTGAAAGGGAGAAACAATTCTATTCATAGCACAGTTTAGTGGCCCCGCATCAGCCCACCACCCAGGCTAGAAACCTCTCAAGTTTCGATTCTGCATGTCTCTTATTCTCTTCTTCCTCTGCCAACACCTGCTGTTATCTATTCCCCTGAAACTGGCCTCAGATGAGAGATTTCCTTTCCGTTCTGTCCCCTCTAGTGAGCCCGGGCCACGCTGTTGCCTGCTGGCTCCCCTGCCATGGATGCCGGTCCTCCTGAAGCCACTGTGCAGATGTCTGCCGTCGTCTACCTCCATCCAGTTCTAACCAGGCCGAAGAGCATGTTATGGGTCCCTGTCACCTGGGCAGCCACAGTGCATTTCCTCCGCCTGATTGCCAAGTCCATCACAACTTGGGTTGACCTTTATTAATTGTTTCCTTCTTTCCAAAATACAGAATCTAGTTCAGAGGTCGTAGGACATAATGGATGACAGCATGACTTTGGCTCCATCGCCTACAGGTTGTGGCGCCTGGACAACCTCAGTGGCTTCTGTTTCATCCCAGGGACGGCGGGCGTGACCACATCACCTTGCCAAGTGATGGTGAGAATTAGATTCGGGAGACATGTGAGGTGCCTGGAGTGGCCCCACACCTAACCACAGCCATGACTCCGGAGAAGACGGGAGTTAGCGCTCTCAAGTGCGTCTGCTTACTTTATCTGCCCCGGGCTGCCTCCTCTCTCTCCTTTGCTAGAGAATCGCTGAAACCCTGTAGCCTGTTCGGACTGTGGCCACATCCCTAACACTCAGGGGATCTGACTCATCTTTTGCTACACTTTCCCAACTCATTCACATAGCTGTTCACAGGTTCATTTTATATGTCAAGCTGACGGGACCTGGGGCGCCCAGAATTAAACGTTGTTTCTGGGTGTGTCTGTGAGCGTGTGTCGAGTGAGGTCAGCACTGGAGTGGGAGGGCTCGGCAAAGCCGACGGCCGTCCCCAGTGGGCTCGGGCAGCATCTGATCCACGGAGCCCTGGGAGAGCAAGGGGTGGAGGGAAGGGGAACTCGCCCCGTTTTCTTCCTGCCTGCCTGCTTGTGCTGCCCTCAGACTGGGGTTTATACCTGCTCCCCTGGTTCTCGATCTTCAGACTTGGACTAAATGACATCATCAGTTTTCCAGGGTCTGCAGCCTGCAGAGGGCAGGTCATGGGCCGTCTCAACCTCTGTCACTGTACAGGCCAATTCCTTATAATAAATCTGTCCCCTATCACCTGTCTACTTACCTATATACCTGTATGCCTATATGCCTATATACCTATATGACTACATGCCTATGTACCTATATACCTATATGTCTATATGCCTATGTACCTATATACCTATATGCCTATATGCCTATGTACCTATATGCCTATATGCCTATGTACCTATATACCTATATGCCTATATGCCCATATGCCTATATGCCTATATGCCTATATACCTATATGCCTATATGCCTATGTACCTATATACCTATATGCCTATATGCCCATATGCCTATATGCCTATATGCCTATATACCTATATGCCTATATACTTATATGCCTATATACCTATATGCCTATATACCTATATACCTATATGCCTATGTACCTATATACCTATATGCCTATATACCCCAGATCCATGTTTATCAGCATGGAAAACAGCAGCACTATTTCTCTGGAGAACCCTAATCCATTGTTCAAGTAGCTATGTTGATCTCCCCAGCTAACTTTTAATCTTCATTCATTAATCCATTTTCTCAAAAAGTATTTTTTGAAAGAAGTATTTGTGGAATTATTTATGTGCCTGCTTTAAAGCTTTCTGTTCAACACATGCATCCTTGGTTTACCTGTAATCTGTATCTTTAGAACATGATAAGTTACTTGTTAAAATGTATTGTTGCCATTTTTATTTCAACAAATATTTACAGGCACTAGATGTATAAAGTTAAGACAGAGTGTTGCCCTCAAATTGCTCAGAGTCTAGCAAGAGATACAAATTTATAAATTTGTCATTTTAGTATCGTATAACCAGAGCTTTCATTTAATTTATGTCCTGGAAATGTTTGCATTAGAACTTTTTTCCCTTTTGGTAAAATTTTCTGTACATATTCCATATATATATGTATCATTCATATATAAATTCCATACACAAAAATTCCATCTTTATGAATTCCATATATATCATATATTTCAGGCTGCCCCATGTATTCCTACCTGTGAGAAATGTTGACTGATTTATACCTTGCAGGTTGCACTACGTGAGAAGAGGCTCCCATTCAAAGAAATCTTGGAAAGGATGTGTACTAGAAGCCCAGTTTTGAGATTTCAATGAACATTAGTATGTCAAAGGCTCTAAGTAAGCTTTCAGAAAAGACAATGATTAACTTCATTTAATTCAACGTTTTCCACACTTATATTACCCTAGACATTTTTTCTGGAAATGCAGTACTAGAGCAATTATGACTAAGTTCTCTCTTCTCACAAGGGGTTGTCATGTGATTTTGTAGACTTGAATGTAACCAGAATAGATGTGAAAAGATCAAATATTTAATGAATAACCATGCTACCATGGCAGTCATACTCTTTGTGCAAACATATGTGTGTGTATATGAAAGTTATCTGATTAACCATACTATCTAAATTCCTAATATTCTGATTATTCATTACCTAGCTGATAAAAGTTAAAACCACAAGGGTATGTTAAGATACATTCCTAAATACTCAAGTTTAGGTTTTTATTGTCTGTCTTTTCCTGAAAATGTTAGGAGCCTACTTGGTTTGACAGTGATTAAATTTGATTGGCTAATAGTTCAATCCCAAACTATCCATCATTCCCTTATTTTAGTGCTAGTTTCATTTCCCTTTAAATTCTCATGGTAAGCAAAGTGTCTATTCTTTTGGTTTTTAGCTAATTAAAAGAATCTATAGGCTTTTACCATAAATTAGTACATTAAAATGGCCTTTGAGATGTGTGGATGTTTGGAAAGAGCAATCTTTTAATCTTAGGAAATAATACATCTTTTTGTGGTAGACAGAATAATGGACCCCAAAGACATCTCCACCCACCTCCAGGTGGGTAAGACCTGCGGCACACTAACCAGCTGACCTTGAGATGAGGAGGTTATCCTGTATCATCCAAGCAGACCCGATGTACCACTCGGGTCTCTATAAGAGAAAGGGGGACTTGGAACTCAGGGTCAAAGTGATGCTGCCTGACGAAGGCCCCCCGGCACTGCTGGCTCTGGGGATGGCGGGGCTGCCACCAGGGAATGCAGACCTGCCCCATCTTGGCTTCAGCCCCGTGGGGCCCATTTTGGACTTCCCAACTGCAGAGCGGTAAGATGAAAGCGTGCAGTCACCTCCAGGTCTGCTGCCATTTGTTACAGCACCAAGAAGGGACAACTATGCCCCTGGGTGCTGTGTAACGAGGGTGGTTGGAGGAGAGCAGTTTTCCTGAGCATCCGTGTTGGTTCAGGTCATTTAGAAAGAGGTTTCCCAGATCCATGTTTATTGCACGGGAAAACAGCACCACTGCTCTCGAGGCCCAGGGGCTGTCCCGGGTGGTGTTGGCTGGCGAGGTCCTGCCCTGCACGGCCTTGCCCGCACCTGCCTGCCCAGGTAGGCCCTAGAGGCCAGGTGCCGGTCCCTGGAGGAACTGCTCTCAGCACAGTCAGGCCCCCCAGGGCCCACCTTCCGCTCTCAGCCCTTCCTTCCAGTGCAGCAGAGGGCCTGGGCTGGCCCGGTGAGCCCACCTCTGCCGCTACGTGGACAAACCAGCCTGTGCTGCCCCAGCCTGTTGGGCAGCTCCCTTCCACCCTCCGGGCCTTTTGTCCTCACAAGCCTTGGAGGAAGGCAGCCTTGGGTCCTGCAAACTCTCCCCACCCAGAACCTGCCATGGCATCCTGGCATTTGCCAGCTCCTGGCTGAGTGGTCCCTGGGACCTCCTGCCAGCTGCAGTGCCATGATGTGGGGGCCCCCAGGGCAGCCCAGTCCCATCTCTGAACTCCCAGCCGCCCCTGCAGGGGTATCACCTAGTCAATTCATTTTCTCTCACCCACAAATCGCATGCCAAACCTAATGCTTCCTCCCAGATACAAAGGTCTTTTTCTGGACCGCTGCTCCCCACACCCCAGCGACAGTGTGGTTCTCCCTCTGTGGACTCCCTGCTGACAGCGCCCCATGCACCACCTGGTGTCCCACAGACCCCGACCCCCAGAACTCTGGGTTTACCCGCCCTTTCCCATCTCTGCCAGCCATGCCCTCTGGGACTTTGCTGGGTCTCTCGAGTTTTATTTTAAAAGAGGTACACTTTTTCTGCACGTACGTGAGTATTTTTACTGTTTTTTATTGTGATGAAATATATGTAACATGACATTTACAATTTAAACCATGTTTAAGTGCACGGCTCAGAGGCATCTTGTGCTTTCACATAGCTTGTGCGCCACCAGCCGTCACCTCCAGAACCTCGTCCCCTTGCACAACAGAAACACCCCACAGGATGCTGGTCTTCCCTCATCCCTTCTCCCAGGCCTGCTACTACCATCTACTTTCTGTCTCTGTGGACTGACCCCTTTAGGGGCCTCATGTAAGTGGAATCATACAGGATTTGTCTTCTTGTGACTGGCTTAGCTCACTGAGCACAATGTCTTCAAGGTCATGTGCTGTAGTGGGTGTCAGCCCTTCATTCCTTTGTATGACTGCCCGGCGCCCCACTACATGCAGATACCACATTTTGTTTATCTGCTCCCGGGCTGGTGGGCCCGGTCCGCTCCGCCTGCCCCTGGGAGCAATGCTGCCGTGAGCGTGGGGGTACAGCGCCGGGCCCCTGCCGGTTCCTTTGGGGAGACGCCTGGGAGCTGGACAACCAGCTCCTATGGTAGTTCTGTGTCTCACCTTTTGAGGAATGGCCAAACTAGTTGCCACAATGCAAGGACCACTTTACATTCCCACCAGAAACGTATTTCTCCATGCTGCAGCTAACGCTAGTTAGTCTCTGTGTTCTGGGCTGTAGCCATCCTAGTGAGCTCTGACCTTCCGTCGCATCCTCTCCCTGACTCCCTCCCCTCTACGGCAAACATGCGGGGCAGCCTGGTCTTGGGGCAAACCGCCCTGCGAAGGGCTTGTGCGTCGATGCCGTGCACCCGGCTTTAGCTCCATCCTCAAGTCCGCAGCCTTCACGTGCTTCCCACCTGCTGCTTCACCCAGCATCTCATACCTCTGGTCCCGTGAATCTTCTACCTCCCTGCTCTTTCTCAGTTGTCATCCAGCAGGACTCTCTTTGTCTCTGCTAAGTAAGGGGTGGTCAGTTGCCAAAAGCATGACCTGGGGCTTCCAGAGTAACCCAGGCTCTCAGCACCCCACCCCCAATATACAGAATCAGCCTCTGCATTTGTGCAAGACCCCTGGGCCATGACCTGTGCACGTCATGTTCTGTGCACATTTGAGAAGCACAGCTCCACAGAATTTTAATCCATTGATACTCATTCTGGGAGCCATCTCACCTTCCAGCGCTTTCCTCTCAGGACCCAATCCCGCCTCTCTGGACCTTGCTCCTCACATCTTCGATGTTGGCTTCTTTGACCATCAGGGTTTGGACGGTCCTTCCAGGCTCTGCTGTGGGCTCCCTTCTTTTGAAACTCAACCTGTCCTTCCAGCATCACGGCTTGCATAGTCACTACAGGTCTAGGAAGCCTGAAACCCTGTCCACACAGCGCTCTATCCTGAACCCGCGGCCTGTGGCTTTACCTGATGTCTGGACACCCAGCTTCGCAGCAAAGGGGCCCAGCACAGCAGCCCCACAGCCTCCCCAGGTGCTCACTTCTGCTTCAGAGGGACCTGGTCTCTCCCCATCACCTCACATAGCTCCCGCCCGTCCTCGATCCTTGTCATAGTCAGAAACCGAATCCTATCAGTTCTGTTTAACAATCAGGTCATGTCAGAACCACCCAGAGAGCTCAAAGCCTCCTCTCTCCCAGACCTAACTTGCGTGGTTTCCCAGGGCCTGTGGTTCTGCCTCACCGGGCCAGGATCCCAGGGCCTTCCTCTCCTCCCGGGGGCTGCGGGGTCCTGCCGCAGCGCGGACGCTCGTGTTCAGGCACCTTTATAACAGCCTCCACCTGGATTCTTGCCTTTGGTCTCTGGCCATCACTACCTATTATTTTTCAAAAGCATATGTCATCCTGTATCCCCTTAATTAAAAAAAATGCAGTGTTTCCCTTCTGCTTATCAACCAAGGCCCCAGTTCTTAGAAAGACATCCAGGGTCCCTCACAATCCTCATAAAGCCTATCATTTTTTCTTAGCTTCATCTCCAGGTCTGTGTTCTAGATCAATGATTCTGCACATTAGAATCACCTGCGGTAAGTTCAACACCAAAGCAGAAATGCCCAAGACCTGCCATAAATCAGAAACTCCCAGAGTAGGTCCCAGCATTGGTGGTGTGAACATTAGAGGAGGACTAGAAATAGTTCCCAGCTTTCAAGGACACACCACTTCCCCTGGCCTCCAGACAGGTGGCAGCATGCATCCCACCCTCTAGCAAAGAACCAACTCTGTGTGGGAAAAACAAAAGAGAGAGAGAACATTGTTCCTTTTGCAAAGACAGCCCTTCTTGTAATTCCCATAATGGATTTCACTTTCATTCCATTTTAGTAAGGATGTAAGAAGTCCAGTAAAATATGATCTTCCAGGAATTAAGACATGCCAGGGGATGCATTAACTTAATTGGTCTATATTAATAGAATGAAGGAAAGTCACAGAGCAGTGTTCACGATGGATCACAGAAACATAGCTGTCATCTGGGTTTAAGAGAAAATCATTGAGGCGTGTGTGCACAATGTGATAGTGGACCAGGGTGGGAGTGTGTGTGTGTGTGTGTGTGTGTGTGTGGTCTTGAATTCTCTTCCTTAAACTTATTTTGTCTCTGAACACTGATTTCACTGATTTTTTCAGCTTAGAAATTTTCAGATCCTCAGTGTGAATGAGACTTAACTGATGAGTTGAGTGGTGATGAAGACCATTTTAAAAATCCAAAACAAGTCAAAAGGAAAAACAGAAAACGTATTTAGGTTCACATTTAATTTGCCAAGATATCATATTGAATTTTCCATCATACTTTCTACATAACTTTATGATTTGACTCTGAAAGAGGAAGATGCCTACATTCAGTATTCTTACATTGGTAGATTGTGAGCCCCATCACTAAACCAGCAACTGGCTGAAAAAATGTTTCTGAGCCTTTCAGTGCTAAAATGCCTTATATGATATGAATATGCCATATAGAATATCAAAGTTCTAGAAAGAGTTATTGTGGAAAATGGTGACAGCTGTGTACTTCCTGAGTCATGTAGGCTTCCAACCCACTCCCCGGTGAAACTCACAGCTGGGATGGCACAGCAGGAATGATATGAACAACATTTATGACAAAACTAGGTGACAAGATACTCCCATGGCTCTCAAAATGCCAGAGAGGGACCGAGGACAGCCACAGACCTGAGAGGACTCTGAGTCGGTTTGGGAGGAGACAGGGGAGGCAGCAGGGCAGAGATGGATCTGAGAACAGGAAGCCCAGCTGGCGGCGAGGTCTTGGGGCAGAGCTCGGGGCCAGCCTGAGAGCTGCAGTGCAGCCGGTGGGGGCTGCAAACTCAGCTTGTGGGGGCGTGCAAGGGGCCCACTCTCAAAGTGACTGGCCGGCTCCCTTCGGGGCAGAGTCCCACGTACAGAAGCTGCTGGGCATGGGATCTGAAATGAGCAGGGCAGAGACCATCAGAGAGAGGGCACAATGGGGGTGGTGGTGACCAGCCAGGAAGACCTGGGGACGAGCCGTACCCTGCTCGCTCACGACGACAACAGAGGGAGCTCTGGAGCCAATGAGCTGGACACTCTTCCCAACCTGTTCCCTTTTAAAACAGAGAAACTCATCTTAGGTAAAAAAAAAATTAGCACCCAAAAAGATCAGTGTGTAAGTCCGTACAAAGCCATTCTCAGAAACAGAATACGGGCCAAGAAACCGCCTGAGAGACATAGCCACAAAACCGTGAGAGATGAAGCCCGCAAAATCTCAATACGAACTAAAAGAAATTAAGAGGAGAATAGAAGATATTAAAGATCAGCATAACTCGGAATTAGTAAAACTCAGGAATGGGGTGACATAATTCAGGAATGAGTTAGAATTAAGAGAAAAACCATCTCTTAGGAATGAGAAGAAACGCCCCAAGCCTTCACAGAAGGCAAAAAAGAGGAAAGGTTTGAAATTATAAAGGAAAGGATTCAAGAAAAGGTTGAAAAATTTAGACAACAGGCAAAGAGTTTTAAGTGTGATGGAATTTCCCAAAGAAGGAAGTGGCGAAATAAGGTAGAAAGTGTAGTTCAACCAATCTTTCCTGAACCCGTAAGGAGGGTGCCAAGTATGCCCTGAAATGGGCTCCATTCCTGAGAACACTAAAGCAGCAGGACAGGAGCCAGTGGGCCCCCGAGTGGGACTGTGACCGGCGGGCTGGCTCCTGTCCTGTTGAGAACAGTGTTAGAATTCAACAAGGCCAACGTGGAAAAGAAACCGGGGCGGAGAATGAAAATTGCAAAACTCTCTACTCTGCTTTGAAATGTGGACCCATAAGGTTACTGCAGGTTTTGTACTCAGAAAAACTCATGTTTTTGGTAATGAATTTATCCAGACCCTCCATTCACTAAAGGAATCCATGCACTGAGCACACGCAGCACGTCCTCTTCCCAAAAGCGTCAGCCAGCGTCCATCAGGTGAGGACATGGCCAGCATGGTCAGGTGAGCAGGCTCCCAGGGCCGTAAATCACGGAGCTCCCAGGGCGCCCGGCTGAGTGTAAGGCAATCGTACCCCCTTAATTAAAAGAAAACAAAACTGTGTGGGCTGACGTGTTTACTTACACTATTGACATTTCTTTCCTGTTTGGAAATGTTGTCGGGTTCAGGGAATCAATAATGTTCTCCCATCCCCTCCGCTCCTGGGATATCCAGCTATTTTGAAGTTCTAGTAATGAAAAATATCCTTTCGTGTTTGTGTCCGCCACGGCCCTGGTGGACATTCCCTCGTCCGCCCGGGATAAGAAACTGGCAGAACCATGAGGCTTGATAAGAGGCAGAATTGCAAACTTTCTAAAAGGCAATTGAAATTCATAGAAAAATGAATTTTGTTCCATCATTTAGATAAAAAAATAGACAAGGTTTAATTATTTTATGCATATTGAAGTATGGAATTCCCCAATAAAGGGATTTAATGAAAGAAATACATTTTTTTTATACTAGAAATAAAATTGGGAAGAAATAAGCAAGAGACAGACATTCACTTCATTACCTAATAAGTGAACAAACTTTAAAGTAGTATAGGTGACGTTCCAGGAAGGATATTCCAAGTAAGAATTACCAGAGAAGGTTTTACAACTAACCCAATGAGGAATTTTTTAGTAAAGGGATGTAAAATATCCCCACACCTTAGAATACTACAGAACATAAATAGTTTTTTTTTTGTGCCACCCTGAAGTCACATACTAATTTTGATGTTTAAGTATTAAAATTTAACTTTGGAACTTTGTTGAAAGATGCCAGAGTCATGTCCTAATGGCTTATTTGTTTTTATGGAAATGAAAGACAATAGGAAAGGAAGAATCTGGGTGTCCTGACCAGAGGGGAGCAGTCGGATGCCTCTGCCTTCACGTCTCCCTTTCGGACCTGGGCCCCTGCATCCAGCTGGGGGTCAGTAGCCCCAGGTCAGCTCTGCAGATGCCCACAGGCCGCCTCCACGCAGCCCGGTGGCTGCTACCAGCCCCACCTGAAGCCCTGCAGTGACACCACACACACCATCACATCATGTTGGGTAAAGTCCGAACTGTCCCCCTGGCACGTAGGACCCTCCAAAGCACAGGCCTAGCCCACAGCCCTGTTATCAGCGGAGGTCAGTTCATCCGCACGGCTGCCACTCCCACCCCACGTCCTCCAGCCATTCTTGCCTTGTGTCCCATTTCTGCCTCATTAAAGGAATATAAAATCCACTGCACAATTGGCCTTTGTTTTCATCTTTCGTTTATGTATTTTCTAAATGTTAAGAATGTGTCTAAATTTATGACATTTAATGGCAGGCCATTCCTCCCGGATTTTCACAGTTCCTGTGGCAGCGTCCCATCCCTCCTCGCCAGCTCCAAATTGCTCAGCTAGGGCTGCTGTCTCCCTGCCCAGCTCCTAAAGAAGCTTTCTCAGGCTCTGCTCCTTCTGCACCAGCCGCACTGAGCTCCTTTGCAGCCTGGACGGCTCTGATCAACGGCCCTGCGGATCTGCATCCCACCCAGGTTTGCATCCTCCGTGAGTCCAGACACCAGTCTTTTTCTTTCGACATTTGCATGACTTTAAGGGCGTTACGCTAGGTGAGATGAGTCAGGCAAAGGCAAATACAGTAGGATGTCATTTTTATGTGGAATCGAAAAAGTTCTGTCTCCCCAAAACAGAGAGTGAGTGCCTTCTGGTCTCCAGGGGCTGGGGGGCGGGGTGACTTGGAGATGTCGTTTTGGGGCACGAACTTGTGACTGGAAGATGAACCGGTCCCGGAACGGATGCACAGCGCCATGATTACAGCCCGCAGTTCTGTCTGACGAACCTCCAAGTTGCTAAGAGACTGGATCTTAATTGGTCTCACCACCAAAAAGAAATAATTATGTGACACGATAGAGGTGCTGGCTCACACAACAGTGGGGATCATATTTAATATATAAACGTATCAAATCCACACAGTGTACACCTTAAACTCACACAGTGTTATCTGCCAACTGTATCTCAGTAAAAATAAATAAAGACAGTGAGTGGCCTTTGTCCTGGAAAGGCTGTAATCTTCCCAGAGAAAAGATACTACAGCAAACATTGGAATTTTTACTCAAGAGTGGGAGCCATGTCTTTGCATCTGGGGGTACAGAACTTGAAGTCAGCTCCTGCCCGGCAGGACTCTCCTAATGAAAGCGTCAGCCATGCCCTATTACCCCAGGCAGCTAGAGCCAACTGCGCCCGCTTGGTCTTCTAACTCTGAAAACCCCAGCTAGCTTGAGACGCTGTCAGTACTAACGGTGATTTGGGAGATGTTTGTTTCAACAACAAAGTAAAACCATGATGTAAATAGGGCCATGCCCTGCACCACCCCAGACCCACTAAAAATCAAGATCAGTGCAAGAACAGGTGCGAATAAATGTGTTCTCAGCTGGGATGCTGGAGAGGGGACTGGATCATAAAGAATTCTTGGACTTCAGAAAACAGTGCAGTTTTAAAATTTTGCTTGGTTTCCTTTTGCTGCCTAAGTTTGCCATTCCTTAGATTCTTTTCCCTTTTCACTAAATATTCAGAACAAAAGAAAAAGAAGTTGAAGTTCTGGCCTATTATTTTTTAAAAACATCTGTTATAATTTAGACCCACTATAATAACAGGCTTTCTGGTGAGGCAGTGTGGGGCATAGAAAAGAGAATAGATCGTGGGCTGACAAACCTGGGTTTAAATTGCAACTCTGGTGTTTATTAGCTGTGCGACCTGAAGTGGGTTAATTGGCTTCTCTGAGCAGCAGTCTCACTACCTGTAAAAATGTGACTCTCAGCTCCTGCTGATTTGTAAAAAAGAATCAAACGAGATGAAGAACACCCAGTAAGCGTGCCAGGCGTCTGCTGTGTGTCTTTCACTTAGCCTTGCTACCTCATTACCATGGATAATTGAAAGTGAGCTGCAGTTTAATTTTATTTTTGTAATATTTTAATGGTCCTGCATAAATCTCAGGCCAAATATCAACTGACTCAGAATCTTCTTGCTCGGGAATGTGTGGTATGGCCCCTGGACATGCGTGTGAGGGTGGCTGCAGGGCCTGGTAGCCATGCCCCCTGCAAGGCTAGCGGACCCACTGACTCAGAGCAGCAGAGGAAGCTGCCCCTCCTCCTGCTGTGCCCAGGCTCCTGAGCCCCGACACCCACCAGCCGAGGTCTCCATCATGGATTTCCCCCTCCATGTCTGGGGTTTCACACCTGTCAGCTGGGGTGGGCACTCAGCCACCCAGTGGTTTCTCTTATGGCCGCACATAATATGTGTTCTTCCCAAATACGGGAGAGGCTGAGTTCCTTCCCAAGCACAGAGCACTCACTCTGCTATTATTTGCACATGTTTTGAGACCCATTTTTTCTTCTATGAGTTCTCTGAATAATACTCACTGAATGAGTTTCATTCAAATGGCTTTTACAAAAGGCCCCAGCATCTTTTACAACAGAACAAAGTACTGGGTGTTTAACGGGCTGAGTGCCAGCTGGTTAGATGGAACAGCTTGACGCTACTCAGCAGTCTCCAAATGGTTTGCCTTCTCCAGGTAAAACACCGGATGCCTTGGTGTTTAAGACTTCTTTAAGGACTGAGGTATGTCTGCCCAACAGTAGGTCTGGTGTTTCTGGGAAGATGGCTTAGTGAATAGAACAACTCGAATGGAGCATTTCTGCAAAAGGAAATTCAGCAATTAGATGTGGTGTGGCAAACCGTGCCTGTGAGAGCGCAATGGGGCCCAGCTTACCACGCTATTTTTAGCAAATGAAGTCATAGAGGATTTATAGGTACTCTCGGGGCAGGCCCCTGATCGAAACGGGAACCAACACTTTAGTGACCCCACTGCTCACAAGCTTCCTGTTTCATTACACGAAGAGCATTTTGCTGTTTTGGGACAAGGCAGGAGAGAAGTGAAACGAAAGAAAAAAATTAATGGATGAAAAAAGCATTTTCTTTTTACCTTCCTCCAAAACTGCCATTTTTCCCACTTAAAAAGAGAAGACAGATCAACAAACACACTGTGGTACATCGAGGCAATGGAATATTATTCAGTGATAAACAGGAACAAGACATGGAGGAAAGTGAAAGCACAGCGCTGAGCCACAGAACCCAATCCGAGAGGGCTGTGCGCTGCGAAGAGCAGAGACAGGAGGAGGTCATCGTGATCGGGGAGGGACAGGGGGTCACCAACAGGTGAGCCCAGCGGATCTTTAGGGCAGTGAGACTATCCCCTCCAGGGCCCGATGGTGGCCACACGCCGTTACACACTTGTCAAACCCACAGAACCTGCAGTGCCAAGCATGAACCTGAATGTAAACTGTGGACTTTAGTTAATAATAAGGCATCAAAACTGGCTTTTTAGTTGTCACCAGCATATCACAATAGGGGATGGAGGATGCATGGGAACCCTGTATTTTCTGCTGCATTTTTCTGTAAACCTACAACTGAACCAAAAACACAGTCTGCTAATTTCTTTTTAAAGACTGGAGATAGCCATTGGCTACGGGGGCCCCTTAGGCTCTCCATGCCGTGCTCTCCAGGGACTCCCCTCTGCCCCTTGTTCTCCCTGCCTCACTGATCTGAGGACCCTGTCCCTGGACACCAGAGGGTGGGGAAGTGGGCTGTGTCTGCGGTTCCTCTCCTGGCACCTCGTCCGCCTGGAAGCTGAGGTCCAGCCCACCGTGGAAGCCCTAAGCCCCTCCTCCACAAGGGTCTCTGCGGAGAACTACGCCTTCAGGGCTACTCATGTTGTTGCAAATGGTGGGATTTCCTCATTTTGTTTTTAATGGCTGAATAATATTCCATGGTGTACACGTGGCACAACTTCCTTATCCATCAATAGGCACAGACTGTTTCCGTGCCTCGGCTCTGTAAACAATGCTGCATAGAGCATGGGGGTGTGGGTATCTTTCCGAGTTAGAATTTGCATTTCCTTTGTATGTTTTCTCAGAAGTGGGATTGCTGGATCTATGGTAGTTCTATTTTTAAGTTTTTGAGGATCCTCTGTGCTGTTTTCCAAAGTGTACAATCCCACCGACAGCACAGGGGCTCCGCATCCTGGCCAGCACGTGTTATCTCTTGTTTTTTGGGTGTTGGCCATTCTAACAGGCACGAGGTGACACCTCACTGTGGTTTGCATTTGCATGTGCCTGACAACTAGTGACGCTGAACATCTCTTCACACACCTGCAGGGCTGGCCCTGTTCTATGTGCCAAGCCCTGTACCGGGCAGGGGATAGATACAATGGGGGCCTTAAGACCCACCCTGAGAGACTTAGAAAGAAGATGAATCCAGTAATGTGGTAAGTGCTGAGTAGGGAAAGGGGTTTGGAATGAAGGGCTGCTCAGGACCAGACCTGAAGGGTCAGGAGGGGCCAGCCGGATGCCAGGAGGGGAAGAGAGAACTCTCTGTGGCTCCAGACGGTGCCCAGTGCTGGCCCCCACACCACTCCTCCTGCAAGCCTCGAGATACCAGGTAGCTGTGTCCTCAGCTTGCAGGGATGGGTGTTCTCTGAAAATGGGCGTCCCAACTGACTCACAGGATGAGGAGTTGGGATCAGACACCCCAGCCGCACCTGGGGGAGAGCGGGTGTGGCACACAGCAGGGCAGGGCCCTGCTTTGCCCTCTAGGGGCACTTCCCTCTCCACAAGGCTGTTTGTGGGTTATTCTTCAAGGGGTCATTTCCAGAGCCCTTTAGGACAGAGCCCGTTACATTGAAGAGGAAGCCCATGAGTCACAGCAGCTTTGAGCTCATCTCTTCATATAGTGTCAGAGCAGGAGGGAGTCTCTGAAAGCCCCGTACATTAAGGCTCAGGACACCGAAGCCCTGGGGGATAGGGTGGATGGGGTTTTCTCCCTGGGCTGCGGAGCTATTTCTCACAAGCTGGGAGAGAAGATTGGAGAGGGCCTCAGAGCTATCATCTCATTTGAGTGCATAGTATCATGTCAGGGGGACAAGTCCCCTAAGCTAAGTGCACAAATTCCAGTGTATGCACATGGCCCCAGCCATTCCTGATTTACCTGGGCAAGGAGCACAGGTGTGGGCACTTTTTGTGCCATGTGCCCTTCTCCACATTCCTGGAAGAGCGACTCGAGGTTCGTCACCAGCACTACCCTGGTGAGAAGACACGGGTGCGGCCAGCGCCCCACGCGGGCTCCCGGTTATCCAGCAGAGATCGGAGCAACGTCCATGAGCTCAGGCACCTTCATTTCATCTTGATTCACTTCTCTTTCTGCTTTCTGTTTGTTTTATTAGTTTCTAGTTTCTCAGTTGAAGATCCGCGCATTGCAGCCCCGGGACCCGGGCCCGGTCCTGCTGTGTGGCCATCGCGGAGGCAAGCTGCGGAAAGCTGACAGTCACCGACATTATGGGGTGGGTGGGATGCTTGAGGACATCTTCAAGCCAAAAATGCCTAAAGGGGGCCAAGCTAAACAGTTGCTCCAAGGCAAAAATACCACTAATAAGACAAACTGAAATATTAATATATATGTTTTACAATTCTAAGCATTTTCATTTGCTCTGTAATTCTGGAGAGGGAAGTTCTGTTTAGCTCGGGGTGCAGCAGCCTTCATGTCACTGTCTTCTTTTGGCTATAAACTCCATGGGACCTTGCTGCTGAGAGAATTTTGCCTGTATTGGTTCTAGCAACACTCAGAAAGAAATCCCACAGCGTGGGGAGAAATGGGGCCTGGGTGGCCATGCTGGGCACCCCCGTCCTGTGTCTCCAACTCCGAATGACTCCCAAGCCCAGGGACCCCCGGCCAGCGGCACTTCTCGTTACAGCTGTAAAGTGCCTGTGGCCCAACATCACCCGCCTAAGCGAGCAGGGACCTCTCTCAGGGTAGAATGTGAGGCGAAGTAAAATAACGTGCAATTGTTTCAAGGGAATCTTAAATAATTGCCAGAGAGAAGGTTTAGACCAGATTCGCAAACAGCTGTGTGTGCCACCCAGCCTGGCCCCAAGCGTTCGCTTCGCCGACTCCCACGCTTCAGCGTCCGGGAGCCCTTCCCAGACGGTGCCCGCAAGCACTCTGCAGAAGGAGGCCGGGCAAGGGGCGGCTGAGCCCGGGGACGCGGCTCGGCAGTCCTGAGGACAAGTCCAGGACTCGCGCTTGTCTTCCGTCCTTCCCTGTGACCCAGACGAAGGCTGGGCCTGCCCCCCACGCACCGTCACTCAGGGCCTGCTGACGCTGACTCTTCAAAAGCTGGCCGTTCTTCTGCTTGTCCAGCTCCTCACCCTGCGAGTCAGTTCGGACACCCGCTTTGGGAGAAACCTGTCCCTGCAAGACACCCTGGATGCCGTCTCCTCTGTGTCCCCAGAAACGCTCGCACTAGGTGGCAATGTCACCAGGTGTCTATGATAGGCTGTCCCACCGCATCTGAGTCTGCAGAGCAGAGGTCAAGTCTTGCATCCCTGTGTCTCCAGCACCAGCAGGGGCCCCTGCTGCTCACCCAGGCTGTGGGGAACCTCCATTGCATAGCGTGACGGTAGGCAGGATGGCATTCGTGTTAGCTTGTCATTGGCTTGGAAAGTGGGTGCAAGGAATTTTGTGTTCAAAATCCAGAGGTATTTGAGTTGAAGAAGAGCCTGGGGGTCGCGAGCAGGGTATCCACACAGACAGCCAGCACGCGCCCCCACACGTGCTCTTGGCCCCACAGTTAAGCTCCTGATTCCCAGACCACAGGAAGCGGACCCGACACATGACGGTGGCTTCATTGTCTCCGCTAGGAGGCTAATCGTTTCTAAACATTCTTCCTGTTTTTTCTCTTAAATGTCTCTTGTCTTCCATAATTATATTTTAAAAAACACTTCCTGTGTCTTTGTTTTATTGATATTGGTTGTTTTAATTTTAAAAAGAGGCTGCCTTTCAAGATTAATTTACATTATCAGCCTATACACCACTGAAGTTATGTAGCAGATATTATGTGAAACATAAGAATAATGGAGATTTTTGGCTGTCATACCCATCAAAACTTCACATTATATCAGTCTGGTCAAGCAGGTTAAGTGATGCACAATAGAGCTAATCTGGCCAAGACAAATGTACTCATTTTTATTTTGATCCTTCATGGTTTCAATGAAATGTCTTTTATTTTTGTGTATTTCCTGTCCAAAATGGGTATGCTCTGCTGCAGCCCCTAAGGGACGAGGCTGTAGACAAACACCTAACCAAGTAAGACAAAGCCAGCCTTTCCTTGTTTAATAAAGAGAAAGTGTGTTAGAATCTCTAGTATTATGATCCCAAATGTGAAAAAATTAGTGATTATCTTTGGCTGGTAGGCTTAGGAATGATTTTGATATTTTTGTTTTTCTGGATTGGGATGTTTTCTTTGATGCACAGAAATTTCTTTGAAACAAGGGAAAAAAACTTTAAAAAAATCTTTGGCTTTTGGAAAGTGTAAGCCCTCCCTTCCCTTGACTATCCAGAGAGTAGGGGGTTGGGGGTCGAGGAAGGCCCTCAAGCCACAGAAAACTAGAGGACCCCTGCAGCTCGCCCGGGGTGTGGGGAACCTCCACTGCATAGCGTGATGGCAGGCAGAATGGCATGCGTGTTAGCTTGTCATTGGCTTGGAAAGCGGGTGGAAAGAATTTTGGTAAAAAGTCTGAAGTCTTGCAATGCTAATGAAAGGAGGCACATTTGCAAAATTCTACCCTTACAGGTAGTGATTAATCCATAGGCAGCCATCAAATAAAAACTTATGATTCAAAAAAGGTAATCATTTTAGAGAATCCTAAGGTACTCCCCTTAGCCTGCTTCTTACTGAGGACCAGCGAAAGCACAAATGGACAGTTTGTTTTTCTGACTGGTTGCACCATGATTTCACTTTCAGTGAGAACATCATGTCAGAATCAAAGGCTCACCCAGTGAGAAGAAGGCTACGCTCCAGGTATTCCCTTGGGGTGCTCCCGTCACAGATTTTCCTGCCTTTGGTGTTTCTCCACTGATTTAGTCCATGGGCGATGATGTTATTCAGAATCTGAAATATCACAGTTTTCATAGGAAATATAAAGACATCTGGATTTTTAATCTCATTATGACATCAGATATAATTTTTAATATTACATATACCTGAGGTGCTGTTAAAAATGTTATATCCAGAATGATTTGGACTAAACCATGTTTCCATGTTTTGCCCCCAGGACTAGGATGTGCCTTCAATGACCGTGGGAAACCCGAATGGGTTCTAGAGTGAATTGCCCAAAGAGTCTAGTTGAAAGATATTCTGTGAATGGTTAGGCACATGGCTCGTTTCTGTCACATCGACCAATAGGGAAATCACCCTGCAGGAGGACGCACAAGTGGTTGCATTTGAGATTTTAAAAAGAAGAAAGAAAGAAACAGATGATGACATGAACAGAACAGTGAGGCAAGGGGCACAGGTGGCAACAGGGTCCCGGCTCTGTCCTGGAGAAAGAGGGAGCCACTGGGAGGGCACGTGTCACCCGCGAATTTGTTAATTCAGTCTACAGACAGACAGCTATGTTTCTGTCCCCAGCTCAGCAATGGCATCTCCTCATTGTACTGCAGGCTCATGGGGGGATTTTCCATAAACGCAAATCCTGGATACCTTCTCACCATTCATTCCAGCTATTCAATATTTTCCCTCAGTTGATTGTGGCCACAGCTACATCTGTGTCACTAGAGCTCTACCCTCCCTGCGAGAGGGGGGCCATCCCTGCACCCCCGGGGAATGTTGCTCATGGTAAAGCCTGTAAGCCGTGGTGAGGAGGTGCGGCTGCCCCAGCAGGACCCAAGAGCAGTGCGTGGGATTGTTGGCAGAACAATGAGCCGCTGAGATGGCTACTGAGAACATCTTTAAAAGCTCAGGAAATCCCAGTGTGCTGGTAGTGAACCAGGCCTTATGGCAAAGCAGATTCACACAATCATAAAGAGATCATTTGATCCATTGGTTTTGAAAATATTTCTTATCAGCAGATCCTGTTCTCAAACAAAATCTTGGGCCAGTCTCTACTATTACCAATTAAAGAGTAAGGACAAAGGTGGAGCTGCTCTAGTGAGAACAGGGATGGGGGGTGGAGCCCAGAGGGACACATTTTAGATAGTTCTAGATGGTTCTAGATCAAAATAGCAACCCTGAGGAGCGAGGAGATTGCTAAAGTGCTATTTGCTGCGTGGTGATCCAGCTCAGAACCTAATTCCTTTTAAAACCACAGGGGGGAAATGCCCTTTTTAGCACACTGTTTCAGTAAGAAATGGTCAGCTGAGTAGGGGTATACTGTTTAAGAAGCTGAGAGATGTACATTCAGTTTGGAAAACTTCCCATTAAGCAGTTAAGTTCATACACCAGATGTTAAAAGTTATTCTCACGAGAGGAAAACTTCATTCAGTGACACTGGATAATAAGTAGTTGCTCATATTCAGGCAACTATACGAATAATTTGCTCTTGTTTTTTACTTCAGCACTCACACCTTTCAGGGCCTGAGAGACCCACACAACACCTACCATGAACCGTCTCCTGCCCACTCCCTGGGACCCCACCTGCCTCTCCTGGTCTTGCCTCAGAATCTTATGATCTTGGTCCTGAGGCCATGGCAACACTTTTCCCACTAGTTTATCTCAGGCTAACAGTGCCCGTCTATGATGAATCAAAGAAAATTCTCTTCCTTTCACAGCATTATAGGGCTGGCACGAGAGACATATGGAGGCATGGGACCACGGGTTGTCAGAAGTAGGGTGATGCAGTGGTAACAGGAGTTACGATCGTGCCCGCGGAGATGAGCAAATGCTGAGCCCTCGTCCGTGTCTCTGTGCCGTTGTTGCCTGTTGCAGCCCTCTGTGTGACTGTGAGGGAGGGAGACCTTCCTGGGGATGGACTCGTCCTGTGCAGACATCTCCAGGGATGAGGAGATGGTGCAGAGCTGCTCACACATCACAGCAATGCTAGTCACCTGGTTTGGGTAATGCCACATAGTTATGTAACATGGAGCCACCTAGGGGAGCTGGCCTGAGGGCCTTAGAGACCTCCATGTGATTTTTGCAACTTCTTGTTACTCTAGTATTATGTCCTAAAGGAAAAAAAAAAACAAACCAAAGAAGCCCCCTGGAATCCCTTCCTGGTTGGGACTGGCACCTTCTCCCCACCTTTCTCTGGGTACCCCACTTCCACAGCCCAGGTGTGCTGGCACAGTTAACTGGTCTCCGGGAGACCTGGGCTTGGGACAGCATGGGGGCCAAAGAAGCTGAGGGGCCCCACGCCTTGCCCCTTCCTCTGGGCCCCAGATCCAGGCTCTCCATGCACATCACCATATGACCAGGATGCCCATGATTTTAATGCATCCTTTGCTGTTTTGCAATCAGTCCACATCCAAGAGTGTGAGACAGACCTCTGGAGATGGATTTTTTTTGCATAGATCACCCTAGAGGAGAAACTCACAATATTCAAACTTTTAAAACACATGGCTTTCTAGGTACTTTTCAGTGTGCCACACACATCCCTGTTGTAGTAACAGAGCTCTCGTAGGGTGCTCCCTGGTTCACTGTGGGACCACTGGCAGGAGTCTGGTGCTCCTTCCCCACAGTTTGGAGGTGCAGGAAATCTAGGTACTTTTTGTCCACTAGCATTGAAGTCCTATGTAAATGAGCAATATCACAGGACAATGGGAAAACCCAACAAGAAATTTTCAAGTATTCCTAAATATTAATTACTCCTTTGAAGACTGTTGATAGCGGTCACATTCATTATAAGATGTAAGCCTGTGATACAAAATGTATACGAGGAACTTTCCACTCTTAGAAATACAAACGTAAATCTGAAACCCTGAAGCAGTATGAAAACGTCTTCAATAGCGCAGTGAAGATACTGCGTCTATGACGTGCAGGTGTGGCCTCTGTGATTCCTAATCGCGCCGTCACTCTACTGATGGTCAGACTGGCTATGAGAAGGGTTCAGGCATTAAAACATTTTGGGAAACAACATTTTGTAATCTTCGAACCTCAGCTGCAAATGAAGCGCATTTAAAATTTTCTCAGGGATTTGAGTAAATTATTATTATGAAGTTGAAAGTAGAGGGAAATAACTAATCCTGGCCTCTGAAGCCCATTTGAAATTTAATTGACCATTATCCCACCAGCTGTCTTGGCACATGACCATTTAATAATGAGAAACCCAACCTTACATTAGGAGGAGAGCAGTGTAATTCATCAAAAGCTACACACCATTTACATTGCTTTCCATAGAGATTTCTTGGGGAAAGTGCAGAACACACAGTTTTAAGTAATTTACAAGCTTTTCAGTAGTGTTATAGCAATTGAATTCTGGCAATAATGAAAATATTTGTTGACAAGTGTGCTTAAATGTCATTTGTCTCAGCCACAATTATAGTGCATCTCCCACCTCAGAAGCTCAGGTTGCGATTACTGAAGTCAGGGGGAAATTTTATTTAAGAAATGTAGTAATGCTGATAAATATAAACATCTTAAATGTTTAAAACAGGATAAAACAATAATACCATCTTATAGCCAAACAAAATCAGAGTGTAAAACTGCATTGCTATTCTGACCAATCTCATTTGATCCATATATGGACCCAGTGATTATAATATTACTATGACATCAACTTAACAACTAATTTTTAGACTTGAAAAAGCATGACTGTCACATTAATCCTTTGATATACTCATAACAAAGAAATATGACCAACACCATTGTTTCAAGTTTTGACGTGAAAATGGATAAAACCCTGACTGCAGGCGGGCTCCCCATGCTAAAGGCACTGAGTTGATCCCCACCAGCTTTTCTCTTTGCAGAGGTCCAGGATCGAGATATGGCAAAAGAGGGATTCTGTAAGCTCGATGTTCACTATTCCTCTGATGGACTCTGTGGCCTTGAGTTTAGTATTTAGTCTCGCTGGACTGTAGGTTCCAGCCTGTGATCTTAAAATGTTATGTAGAATTGTGATTTTTCAAGCTTTATGCATATGAGGCCATTTTTATAACATCAAAAACTATATAGATCACCACACAATAATAGGTTTACCTTCATTCTCCACTGATTTAGATCTATATAAAAATATGCATATATATGTGTGTGTGTGTATATACATATTATCAGGACTTCTATTAAGTGAATGTGTAATGCAGTAATCATAAGAGCACCTCAGAATTCTAAAATTACTAGCATATATATGTGAGAAATGGAATTTCTTCAGTCTATAAAATCGTAAGAGCTATGGCTTATCAAGCACTTAGGTAGTAAGCATTGTGCTAATTATGCACTTGACATTATAAGTGTGCATGATTAGTATACTTATTTTCCAGGTGAAGGAACTGAGGCCTTGAGAGATTAATTAACTTGTTCAAGGTCACAGAGCTGGAAAGATGTAGACATACTGAACCCTTGCAAATTACTCTAGACTCCCCCATTCCCAAACCACATGTTGGGTATTTCCTGAAATGACTGTTCTAAGTTTCACCATTCTGTTGTACTGCTTCACTCTGAGTAAATTCTTCCTCAGTGATCACCACAACATCCGATGAAAATGTCTTATTTATCCCACAAGCATTTATTTACTCAGCTAGGTGTGATGATAGATTCTGGATATATGCACGACATAAGTGAATAATTTATGAACTGTGTAGAACCTGTCACTGGCTAATAATGTGTTTCTACTTTGATTCCATGTGACTTACAGAATGCCCTAGATAAGAAACGTAGAAGGCAATGTATTTTCGGAGACGCTGGCTCCAGATGAATAAACAAACTGATGACCTGAAAGCTCTTTTCAAGGACACTACTGCAGTATTTATCAGATGGTGTAAATGCCTCTTTAAGTTACAAGGTAAACAATGATTGAGTCTTTCCACATTCCCTAACAAATAAGAAATGTCCTACGTGGATTTCCAGTATAGCCATGGTGTCCACCAACTTTTCTGTGAGGAAACTCACTGTTATATAATTCAGCACTTCTGACATAATTTTCAGCGTCTGCTAGAAGAGCCTTATTTTCTACTGTAAACATTGGAAGATATAAGATGCTGCTTTTAAACTTATACCAAACAGAAACCAACTTAGATATGATAGCACAACTTACATTTGTGTCATAAACAGAGCTCTGTGCCCTCCATGCCCATCAACTCCTGAAGCAGGTTTTCCTTGTCTATCCCATCTGTGATTCAAGAAGACTGTTTTAACTAGAAGACTCAAGCACTGGGAACCCCACACCTACAATACAAGTGAATCAAACACATATATTTGAGCTCACTTGTATTTGAGTTATTTTAGGTTGACATTTTGTCTGATGAATCAATGCCTTTCTGGCATTTCACTCTATATGTATGCATTAATCTGGTTTTCCTGACTGAAAAGTACATTCATGCACACAGTATCATTGCTGTGAGTAATGTTCAATCATTTCAAATTGGGATGTTTTAACGTTATTTATGTAAATCCTATTACAAAAGTTATTTGCATATGGAATATTGTTTAAAAGAAATTGTTACTCCTAATTATTTTTTAACCATAGACTTTATTGATTAAATTGAGTATTTGCTTCAAATAGTCCACAAGAGACAAGATTTCCCTACAGGAATCTGCTCATTCTGAAAATACCTCAGGTGATATAATTTGCAGATGCCAAGTGTTCTCTTTTTTCCATTTTCCTATTTCCTAGTTGAAATTTGACCAAGTATTTACTGACGCTTCATATCATTTAATGAGCTGCAGAAATGTTCTCAACAGTGTTTTTAATAAATAGATGTATTGCCTCAGTGATACCTAGATTGAAAATAAAAAAATGCTTCAAGAAAATGTCTTGAGATGTGTGAATATTTGATGCATACTTAGTAAGTACCAAGAGAATAATATGCGGGACTGACTTTACCAATTGAAATTGCAACAATAAAACCCCAACCTGATATGTTGTTTCTTATGACAAAAATAAGAGTAATATGTACTTAAACTTTTATTAGAAGTTTTAATATCTATTTACTTTTATCTTTTAAACTTTTGAATAGAGCCACTTAAAAAAAATTAAAGTATCATTGATATACAATCTTATGAGGGTTTCACATAAACCACACTGTGGTTTCAACACTCACCCATATTATCAAGTACCCCCCCACACACCATTGCAGTCACTCTCCATCAGCATAGTGAGATGCTATAGAGTCACTGTTTGTCTTCTCCATGCTGTACTGCTCTTGTCACCTACCTATATTGTGAATGCAAATTATAATGTCTCTTAATCCCCTTCTCCCTCCCTCCCCACCCACTGTCCCCAACCCCTCCCCTTTGGTAACCATTAGTCCCTTCTTGGAGTCTGTGAGTCTGCTTCTGTTTTGTTACTTCAGTTTTTTCTTTGTTCTTATACTCCACAGATGAGTGAAATCATTTGATACTTGTCTTTCTCCACCTGGCTTATTTCACTGAGCATAATACCCTCTAGCTCCATCCATGTTGTTGCAAATGGTAGGATTTGTTTTCTTCTTATGGCTGAATAGTATTCCATTGTGTATATGTACCACCTCTTCTTTATCCATTCATCTATTGATGGACACTTAGGTTGCTTCCATATCTTGGCTATTGCAGATAGTGCAGCGATAAACATAGGGGTGCATATGTCTTTTTGAATCAGGGAAAATAGATCCACATTTTTACCTATAAATTTTATTAATAAAATCTATCACTTCTACTTTTGACCAAAATAATTATATGCCAACTTGGCCTCACAACATTTGTTTTTATATTATTATATTTATTTTTACTGAAGTATTTAGCTGCTCTACCTAATTTTGTGGCTTGTTATATATCACTTTGAACAAAAATAGAAACAAGTACATTTTTTCAAGGGGGCGTATCCTCCAAAAAATTTGGAAGATTCTAAAAGGTGTTTGGAAGGGGTTGCTGTGTGCACTGATACATCAAGCAGTCATTGAAGACCTACTGGGTTCCAGTCAGTGTCGTGGTGAGCGCAGCAGGGGTGGAGCTTATATTCTACCAGCGGTAAGTGCTCTGCAAACAGTAGAAATGACACACATGTCCTGCAAGTTTCAGAATGGCCTATGTTATGAGAATAAAGTAGGGGTGAGTCAAGAGGCTCGGTTGTGGTGACCTGTGAGCAAAGCCCTGAAGGAAAACATCCAGAGTCAGCGGCTGAGGCCAAGGGCATGGGACAACAAGGCCCGGTGTTTGCTGAAGTATCGGGGCCTGTGAGGGGCAGGGACTTAGGAGAGAAGGCAGAGAGGGACATGGGGCGCCAGGCGCCGGAGGCCCTGGTACACCATTGGGAAGCCGCGGCTTGTTTGCCCTGTGTGAAACAGAGCCACGAGTTCCTCCAAGACAGGAACAAAGAGGCACAGGCCTGCCAGCGGGGGTTGAACTGTGTCTCCCAGGAAGATGCTGAAGCCCCCAGTACCTATGACGGTGCCTTCTTTGGAAATAGGAGCCTCGCAGATGTGATCAGGTTAGCAGGAAGTCATTCGGGTGGACCCTAAGCTGGCGTGACAGGTGCCCTCGGCAGAGGACAGAGACAGGCAGGCAGGGAGCCCCAGGAGACAGAGGCAGAGCCGGCCAGCCTGGGAGGCCGGCAGGGGCTCGGGCAGAGCAGCCTCCCCTGAGCTCTCAGAGGGAGCGGTGCACGGCGCCTCCCTTCAGACTTTGCCCTCCAGACTGTGAGAGAATCCATGCCTTTCGCCTTAGCCCCCAGTTTGTGGTGTATTGTCCCAGCAGCCCCGCAGCGCTCCTGCATCCGCGGAGAGGCAGGAGGAGGGGCGGGTGATGGGTCTGGAGCTGAGGCCGGACAGGCGGGGTGTGTGTGTGTCCTCGCTGTGCCACCGTCAGTCACTGGCTGCCGTGCCGTGGCTTCCAGGGAGCTGATCAGCGCGGCCGCGTTTCCCGCTGCGCCGGGCAAGCCCCGGGTCAGGGGCGGCGGGCAGCAGAGGGTGCTGGCATGGGAGCCCCTGCAAGAGGCCTGGAGCTTGGAACTGCAGCGGGCGCAGAGGGGACCCTGGCCTGGGCAAGGGGAAGACATCAGCCCAAGTGAGAGAAGCAATGGCTCTGGGTGCCGTGAAAGTCAGTTTTCACTTTCCAGTTCCTGGCGCAGGGCCTCACATGGAATATCTGCCCAGTGAGTCCGCTAATTGAAATAATATGGCTCCCAAAGCTGTACTGCTTACAAAATTAGGGCTCTGGGTCTAAACACTGTAGAAGAATGGACTTTTTTAGAACAGAAAGGGGCCTTAGCAAGCATCTAGCCAGACACCCACATGTTTTTAGATGAGGAAATCCTCCGGGGAAGGAAGCACACCGCCCACAATTCACAGCTATGAAACTGTAGAAGCAGAAGCCGAGTTCAGGCAGCTGGTTGCTGTGCTGCGTTCACGGCTCACTCCATTGTGGACAGGCCCGTTGGCCCATCACCACACAGGATGGAAACACCTTTGCAACGCGGTTATTTTCCTGTGTCTGCTAATGGGTCTATTAATGGCTATTTACATCAGTTTGCTTTACAGAACATTTTAAGAATCAAATAATAGAATAAAAAGTGACCGTATCATTATATCTAGGTTCTATTTTAACCTGTTTCTCCCACTAAATGACACCATAAAAAGAAAAAAAAATTCTTTTTTTTTTGCGTCTTTAGTAACGTAAACAGGCGCAGTCACCAGATGGTTGCTGGGAGGAGGTCGGGCCCGGTGGAAGGAGCTGTCTTCCCGTGCAGGCATTTGCATTAACATGTATGCCAGATGCTGGGTGTGGATTTACGGACAATGTGTTCCCTTGCATTCTCTTGGTTGTCACACACCGAAAGAAGAATATTAGTCATCTGTGGGAAAATCCGCCCTGTTGGCCATATTGAATGAATGATTTTGTTTTCAACAAGCCCCTTCGGAGAGGGCTGGCATTCCCAGCATGGCTGAGTGTTATTGGCCTTCAGTACAGTGCTCTTCTGAGCAACCTGCTTATTTTGAAAATGTTAATGCAACAGTACTTTCTTTCCCTCCACCCAGTATCCCTCAGCTCTAGACACCAAGGGACAAAGACAGGGAGGAGAGGGGACCTCATTTCTGCTCGACTGAGGAGGCAGCAAAGCAGCCGCTAAGCTGAGCAGCTCTTGCAGAGTCAGGAGCCTCTGTGGTCTGCGTTCCCCCAGAGGTGCTTTCCCGGCTTGTGCCTGATGCTCTGGTTCATTCATTGGCCACGTCTCCTAACAGTGCATGAGGTTATTTTTTGGGCCGCACACTTCCTGTCCACTGGAGGATGTTCCCTCATCCCATGTGACTCTGGCTGGTGGATTTACTTGGGGGGCCACCAACTCAGCCACAGAATGGGCCACGTCTGGCAATCCTGGCATCTCATCTACCTGCTGCAGGGATGGGCTCCAGGGATAGAGACAACTCCCAAGCAGGACCAGTCAGAGTCCTGAGACAACTGATGTGTGGATGCTGGGAGAAAGAGGCTCTTTCTGCCTCCCGATCAGCAGCTGTAAAGGTATAGAGGGAGGCTGCCAATAGCCGTCTTTCCCACTACGTGGAGAGAGTGTGTTTGCAGCAGGAGACAATAGAGCCAAAAAAAAAAAAAGAAAGAAACAGAAGTAATTCGAGGAGGATGAGGCAGTGAGGAGAGAGGAAGCAGACACATTGCACCATGCGAGCTCCAGACCCGAGCTTAGTGCTATGGGTCAGTAAGCCTTCTTGTCTGATTAAGCCAGTGCAACTAGTGGGCACCACTGACTTCAGACCCCTTCTACATCTTTTCCCTCCTCTGCCTCCTGAAGATCCCTTAAACAGGCCCCATAGCTTTTCTGGCCACTCTTGGTTATTGGAACACTCGCATTCTCAGACATTAAAAACCCCACCCCAGTCTAAATCAAAATCTCCCTCTTTCTTTCTGTCCAAACATCTCTGCTCCCTAGCTTGGGGATTGCCTGAGATCTCTGGAAATGTAGTGAGAAAGCCCCTGCAGTGGTCCTGGCTCTCCTGCTGCCCCGGCTTTCCCGTCTTTGCTCAGGCTCCTCCAGGGGAGAAGGGAGAAAGTCCTGCTTGAACAGATTTCATAATCTGGCTGTTTATTCCTTCTGCCTGCAAACGTCTAGACACTGGGTGTTTCTCCATTCTGGACTCAGGAGCCCCGCCCTCAGCCACGGACACTTCCCTGGCACATCCTTGTCCTTGAAACCCTCTTGGGAGCCTCTGAGCATGGCCCCACTCAGCGACCTTTGCTGGCATCCATCTGGACTGTGGGGGAACTCGGCGCCCCGCATGTCCCCCAGGTCCAGGAAAAGCAGGCGCCTCCTGCTGCTGCCCTGCCTTTTGGCCCATCACGGGGCTGCAGCAGCCTTTCTGTCTTCCAGCTTCCCAAGGGGAGTCATTCGCTGCTGAAACATGTCCACCAATTCCAGGCCACGGCTTTCAGTGTCCTTAGGAGCCTGTGGACATGCACTTCTGATCCAATGCAAATCTTGTGAGATTTTACAGGCTGTCTCCTCTTCTCAAAAGCATGTTCCTGTTGCTTGTCCCTGTTGCATGGATGGCCATCATCCATCAGCGGGCTTGCAAGCACAAATGCCATAAAACTCAAAGGACACCAACAACTTCCTTCCAGGAAGGCCAACTCAGTAAGCAGGTTCCTTGAATTTCTCCTCTTCTTTTACATTGGCTGGCAGTGAGTAACAGGCAAAGGAGCTAAGAAAGGACTTTTTGCAAGCTGTGCAGTTTCCCTATTAGCAATAAGGTCGGTCCTGCCCCAGCATCCCGGATCTCGGAGGCACTGGAGAAGTTCAATTTAATATTTCATTACAATGATTTCAGCTTAAGTTGCATCAGTTGCAAGCAAAGGAGTCTGGACACGTACACCTCCAATTTCTCATTCATTTCCAAGGCCTTGGGGTTGGCTGTTTATAGAAACTCGCTTCTCCCTTGGAAGGCCCCTATGAATGCTGGCTTCATTACTACTGTGTTTCAATTCCCTACTATTCACAAGGCACCCCCGAGGAATTCCCCTCTGCCTATACACAGGTCTCGAATATTCTCTTCCCCACTGCTTGGCAACAAGTGCTTGATGAATGTACAAGCAGACAAATTAGCAGCTGACAGAAGCCCAGTGTCCTCAGGCCAGTAGTTTTCCATGTGAAAATTCACGACCAGTTTTCACTACTACCAGTAGACCATTTTCCCCACCCACATGGGAAGATTTTTGCCTGTCTCTGTAAAGACATGTACAACATGGAGAGGTAAACTCTATCAAATGGCCAGAGAGGCAACAAAAACTCTGAAAGAAAGGGCTTGAAAATGATGAGAAGAAAACAGGAGTTTCTTTGGGACAAGCCCATGAATCAGACACTGTAGTTCATGGAACAACTACAGAGCCTAGTGAGTTGTTATGAATCCAGAGCATTTGTAACAGCGACCAGGTCAATAGACTGAACTCCGGCCCCGTCTGCGAAGCCCTGGATGCAGCTGATCCCAACCACAGGCCTTCACCCCTCCCAAATCACCACCATCCTGACTTTTATACTCATCACTTCCTCGCATTTTTGATTGTTGTACTTAAACTTGATCTGTTCTTAAATCCAGACATACCCCCGCCATCCCATTCTTTTTCTTATAGTCCATCTGATGAAGAATGTGGCCCGTCTGTCCTGTGGTGTTTGCCACAGACTGAACCTTGCTGACTGCGTGCGGCAGTTACCCCATCCTCCGCACGCCTCTGCATTTAGAGGTTTGATTAGTGATGGGTCAGATCTGGCCAGACCGCAGGGGGGCACCGAGCAGTATCACCAGGAAATGCTCCAGGTCCGGGTTTCACACCTTTGTGACAGTAAAAGCCATCGGTGGTCGATGTCAATCCACAGATTCACTGGGGATTGGGAAATACTTACTATAACTCTACCATTTTGATTTTACTTATTAGCTGCAATAAATTTATAAGAAGACCTTTCTCCTTACCTAATCTTCAGTTACATACATATAATGGATGCAGGATAATCATGAAAAATATTTGATTCTTTCCTTTATTTCCTGAGATTTCAAGATAATGGACTTACTACTCATCCTCTTCAAAAAGAGACCAACTCAGTTTTTAAAAATGTTATTATAATCACAGAGGTTAAAGTCTATGTGACATATGTCAATCTTTGCTCTTTTTACCTTTATTCAAACTCAAATTGGACCTTTTTGGCTTGTGGAGAATTCATCAAGCTGGCTCCTTCGTTCTTCTGAAAGAAGTCTAATGGTCTTCCGTTGCTCCTTAACTATCGGCCGTTACAGAACTTTTCAGACTAACTGTATATATTTTCCTAGGGCTTCCACAGCAAAGCACCATGAACTGAGGGTTCAATGCAGCCGAAATTCATTCTCTCAGTTCTGGAGACCAGAAGCTTGAAATCAATGCCTCGGCAGGGTCGTGCTCTCTCTGCAGGCTCTGGTGCGAGCCCACTCCCTGCTCCCAGCTCAGCTCCTGGTGTCGCTGGAGGACTGGGCTGCTCCCTGGCTTAAAGACACTGCACTGCCTCCATGGCCAAGTGGTTTCTCCCTGGGCCTTCACGTTGCCTTCCCTCTGTGTGTATCTGTCTCTGTGTCTCTTCTCTTCTTTAAGGACACAGCTCACAGGTTAGTCCACCTCAGATCCCACAGCGTGGGTTGTGGGATAAGGGAGACCCAGGGGTCCCGCCGCCCTCAGACTCCGTGGTGTGAAGTGGCTGTGTGGTGCGCTCACTCAGCCAGGTTTCGAGGCAGCCTGGGTACAAGCACTGGGCAGACATTTCCTGGTGTCTTCAGGAGCAGAAAAGCCCCAGGAGCGAGAGGAGATGCGTGTGTTTGGGCTGAGGTGCTCGCCTGAGGCCTCGCTGACTGTCAGCCATCTCTGTGACCAGAGCCTGGAGAGTGGGACCTCAGTGGGCTCGACATCCATCAGAGGAAGCCGGTGAGGATCCGTAGGGCAGCTCTGCCATCTTCCACACAAATCTTTCACCCTCTGGGTCCAAAATGGTTCCATAAGGGGCAAAAGCAGAGAGCACATGTCCATGCCCTGAAGGGCACGTCTTGGAAGTGTCCAGTCACTTCCCATCAGCTGGAACTCAGGGACTCATGTACATCGGGCCCCAAAGGGGATTGGAAAGTCCTTCGGGGGCTGAGCCAGGTGGTCCTGTGCCTCCTGAATCACCACCAAAGGGAGAAGAATGGGAGAATGGACATCAGTTTAATGTGGATGGACTCCCTTTTTTTCATGAGCTAATGTCTTCCTGTGCCAAGGAGTTGGTTCTCTCTTCTTTCAAAGTTCAGCCCAGCCTTGCACCTGGCTGACCCCCTCCCCTCGTGGCCAGTCCTCCTCTGGGCCACACCCGGATCCCACGGTGGCTCTTCCCATTCTACCACATGGCCCGAGGCAAAATATGTATAACAACTGCTCCAAAGATTTACAACGAACAATAAATTAACAACATCTACACTTGGGCTAGCTTTTCAAATAGATTGCAGCGAGGTACTTCCAGGAACCCTCTGCGTGGTCACATTGGCAGGCACTGAGTCCAGTGCTCGGCCCCAGGGCAACCCAGTGACATAATCAGGGGTCATTCAAAGCCACGCTTGCAATCAGACTTGAGGCACAGAGCAGACTTCCCTGAGCGCCTCTCACCAGGGGCTGAGGCAGCATCTGGACAAGGAAGAACTTGGTGGATTGGAGGTTCTGAGAGGCAGGCTCCGGGATTCTGGAGCCCCTCCGGGATTCTGGTGGCCGCTCTGCTGGCTGAAGAGCATACAGGACAGTCTCTGAAACTTGGAGCACTACTTGAACCAAACTCAGTTCCTTCATGAACTTTGGGGCTCACGGTGGCTGCAGGCTGGCAGCCTCCACTCCTTCCCTTCCACCTCGCCATGTCCTTCCTCACTCGGAGCTTCTCCACCAGGAAGGGTGCTCCGCTGAGATCCTGGTGCATGAAAGAAGCTCAGGAAATGGATCATTACTACAGCCCCTGCTTCCCATCCAGTTGCATTATAAGACTGCTCGGGGGAAGCCGGGCGGCCTGCGTCACTGCCCAGCCCCCCACCGGCCCACCGCCAGCACGAGGTGCTGGGCACAGTCCTCACAATAGGGGGCTTTTGGCTTAGCTAATGATGGGCATGTGGCAAAGCAGGTTATCGGCAATATGCCTCGGTGGCTGAACCCAGCCCTGTAAGTCAATGCCAGCTCTCCCAGTTGTCATCACCAGGCTGCAGGAGGTGTCCAGAGTGTGGACTGCACACCCCCACCCCTGCCTGAATTGTCACTGTGCTGTTTATTAGCCAGGTGGTTTGGGGTTAGGTGACCAGTCTGTGCTTCATTTCTTCACCTACAAAATGGGGATTAGGACATGGGAGAAGCATTCAGAGCAAACCAGGCAATGCCTCCTATTTCCCTTCCTCAGGGTTGTGTCCTTGAGGGGAATGGCCGCGTCTCATTTCTCTCAGGGCCTCAGTAGCCAGGGTCCCTCCCTACATGAGGGAGGAGTTTAATAAATGCTCAGTGAGCCGAACAGAGCTGCAGCCCCTGTGCCAGCTCTCAGCGGTGGACTTCCCGGGCCTGCTGAGTCTGCGGCCTCATAGGGACCTGCTATTAGAACCATGGTGGTGACCTTATAAGAATCCACTTACCCTGCTGGAGGGATTTTTATGGAAAAGCCCCGAGACTTCATGGAGAGGGGCAGTATTCTTGCTAGGACTAGCCTTTAAAACCATCCCCTCCAAGGTACCAGACAAGTGAAATCATCTTGTATCCTACAAACCAGCCCAGCTGCTAAGAAGATGGCGGTGTGAGCAGGGCGGCAGAAATCTCCTCCCAACACTATATTTATCTACGAAAACACAGAAAATACATCTATTCCTAAAAGAGAGACGAGAATACACAGGAAAGCGCACAGCGTGCAGCTACACTCGAGAGGACTCGGTGCCCCAAGAGGCAGGTAAGATACGGAGCCGCGACCCGGCGGGACCCGAGCCCTCCCCCACCTCAGTGCACGGGCAGGAGGAGAGGATTCAGAGCCGGGAGGGAGTGGAAGTACACCCCGCGAAGTAGCCAGCCCCGGGGATCTGCGCGGGGAGCGCTGACCCACATTGCACAGTGCAGCGGAGATTGGAGAGACAGAGGGGCAGGATCTGAGCGGGGAACGCGCCAGGGTGCTTGCAGCCGGCTCCCGGGAAGGAAAAAAAAAAGCGCGCGCTTTCTTCAGCGGTCTTAAAGAGACAGGAGCCCAGCGGAGGAGCCGGATCGCCCCAGCACACTCAGCCCAGCAGGCTGGGAGTCCTGGGGAGTTTCAGACGCCTTAGCTGGCGACTGAGGAAGCGTAGCCATACTTAACACTTCTCACTGAGATCAACAGCCTCCTATTCGTTCCCACCCCTGCCAGAGCGATAAAGGGCCCTGCGGAGCGGCACAGTCACAGCTGCGGAATAGTGGGGCAATAGCGCCACCTAGAGCATTCCCACAGAATCTACGTCCGGTGGGCTTTTTTTTGTTTTGTTTTGTTTTTTGTTTTGTTTTTGTTTTTTCTTTTCTTTCTTTTTTTCTTTCTTTCTTTCTTTTTTTTCTTTTTTTTTCTTCTCTTTTTAAAGTCTTAAAGAGCCCAGCTGACATACATGGCAACTATCAGTGACCAATTCTATAGCCATGAAAAGACAGAGGAATATGGTTCAGACAAAAATCAACCAGACAACCCCAGAAAGGGAGTCTGAGGGATTGAATTGCACAGTCTTCCTGAAAAAGAATTCAGAATAAAAGTCATAACCATGCTGATGGACCTACAGAGAAATGTGCAAGAGCTGAGGGACGAAGTGAGGGAACTGAGGAAAGACAATGCAGAAATCAGACAAGTGATCGACGGGCTTAACAGCAGAATGGATGAGATGCAAGAGACTGTTAATGGAATAGAAAACAGAGAACAGGAGTACAGAGCAGCTGAGGCAGAGAGAGATAAAGGATTTCTAGGAATGAAAGAATATTAAGAGAACTGTGTGACCAATCCAAACGGAACAATATTCGCATTATAGGAGTACCAGAGGAAAAAGAGAGAGAAAAAGGGATAGAAAGGGTCTTTGAAGAAATAACTGCTGAAAACTTTCCCTCGCTGGGGAAGGAAGTAGTCTCGCAGTCCACCAAAGCTCATAGATCTCCCAACACAAGGGACCCAAGGAAGACAACAACAAGACACATAATAATTAAGATGGCAAAGATCAAAGATAAAGACAGGGTATTAAAGGCAGCTAGAGAGAGAAAAAAGATCACCTACAAAGGAAAACCCATCAGACAATCATCAGACTTCTCAACAGAAACCTTACAGGCCAGAAGAGAATGGCATGATATATTTAACGTTATGAAACAGAAGGGCCTTGAACCAAGAATATTGTATCCAGCACAATTATCATTTAAATATGATGGAGGGATTAAACAATTTCCAGACAAAAGAAAGTTGAGAGAGTTTGCCTCTCATAAACCACCACTACAGGATATCTTAAATGGACTGCTCTAGATGGAAGCACACCTAAGGCTAAAAAGATGTCACCAGAGAAAATAAAATCATAGCAAAGAAAGCAGACCATCTAAATACTAACTAAAGGCAAAGAATAAAACACCTATTATAGAAAGAATGGAGGAGGAGGAATAAGAAGGAGAGAAATAAAGAAACATCAGACTGTGTTTACAATAACTTAACAAGAAAGTTAAGTTAGATTGTTAGATAGTAAAGAAGCAACCCTTGAACCCTTGGTAACCACGAATCTAAAGCCAGCAATGGCAATAAGTACATACCTATCAATAATGACCCTAAATGTAAATGGACTGAATGCACCAATCAAAAGACACAGAGTAACAGAATGGATAAAAATGCAAGACCCATCTATATGCTGCCTACAAGAAACTCACCTCAAATCCAAAGATATACACAGACTAAAAGTGAAGGGATGGAAAAAGATATTTCATGCAAACAACAAAGAGAAAAAAGCAGGTGTTGCAGTACTTGTATCAGACAAAATAGACTTCAAAACGAAGAAAGTAGCAAAAGATAAAGAAGGATATTACATAAAGATAAAGGGGTTAGTACAACAAGAAGATATAACCATTATAAATATATATGCACCCAACACAGGAGCGCCAGCATATGTGAGACAAATACTAACAGAATTAAAGGAGGAAATAGACAGCAATGCATTCATCTTAGGAGACTTCAACACACCACTCACTCCAGAGGACAGATCAACCAGACAGAAAATAGTAAAGACACAGAGGCACTGAACAACACACTAGAACAGATGGACCTAACAGACATCTACAGAACTCTACACCCAAAAGCAACAGGATACACATTCTTCTCAAATGCGCATGGAACATTTTCCAGAATAGACCACATACTAGGCCACAAAAAGAACCTCAGTAATTTCAATAACATTGAAATCCTACCAACCAACTTCTCAGATCACCAAGGTATAAAACTAGAAATAAATTTTAGAAAGAAATCAAAAAGGCTCACAAATACATGGAGACTTAACAACATCCTCGTAATTAATCAATGGGTTAACAACCAAATCAAAACAGTAATCAAAGAATATATGAAATATAATGACAACAACAACACAAAGCCACAACTTCTGTGGGACACAGCAAAGGCAGTTCTAAGAGGAAAGTATATTGCAATCCAGGCCTATTTAAAGAAAGAACATTCCCAAATGAATAGTCTAAAGACACAATTACTGAAATTGAAAAAAGAAGAACAAATGAGGCCCAAAGTCACCAGGAGGGACATAATAAAGATTAGAGAAGAAATAAATAAAATTGAGAAGAATAAAACAATAGAAAAATCAATAAAACCAAGAGCTGGTTCTTTGAAAAAATAAACAAAATAGATAAACCCCTAGCCAGACTCATTAAGAGAAAAAGAGAATCTACACATATAAACACAATCAGAAATGAGAAAGGAAAAATCACGACGGACCCCACAGAAATACAAAGAATCATAAGACAATATTATGAGAATCTATATGCTAACAAGCTGGAAAACAAAGAAGAAATGGACAACTTCTTAGAAAAATACAACCTTCCAAGACTGGCCAAGCAAGAAACAGAAAAACTAAACAGACCAATCACCAGCGATGAAAGCGAATTGGTAATCAAAAAACTACCGAAGAACAAAACCCCTGGGCCTGATGGATTCACTTCTGAATTCTACCAGACATATAGAGAAGAAATAACACCGATTCTCCTTAAAGTTTTCCAAAAAATAGAAGAGGAGGGAATACTTCCAAACTCATTCTATGAAGCCAGCATCACTCTAATACCAAAACCCGGCAAAGACCTCACCAAAAAAGAAAATTACAGACCAATATCCCTGATGAACGTAGATGCAAAAATACTCAACAAAATATTAGCAAACCGAATTCAAAATACATCAAGAGGATCATACACCATGATCAAGTGGGATTCATCCCAGGGATGCAAGGATGGTACAATATTCGAAAATCCATCAACATCATCCACCACATCAACAAAAGAAGAACAAAAACCACATGATCATCTCCATAGATGCTGAAAAAGCATTTGACAAAATTCAGCATCCATTCCTGATTAAAACTCTCAACAAAATGGGTATAGACGGCAAGTACCTCAACATCATAAAGGCTATATATGGCAAACCCACAGCTAACATCATACTTAATGGCCAGACGCTGAAAGCTTTTTATCTAAGATCGGGAAGAAGACAGGGATGCCCACTCTCTCCACTGTTATTCAACATAGTACTGGAGGTACTAGCCACAGCAATCAGACAAAACAAAGACATACAAGGCATCCAGATTGGTAAAGAAGAAGTCAAATTGTCACTATTTGCAGATGACATGATACTGTACATAAAAAACCCTAAAGATTCCATTCCAAAACTACTAGAACTAATATCTGAATTCAGCAAAGTTGCAGGATACAAAATTAACACACAGAAATCTGTTGCTTTCCTATACACTAATGATGAACTAACAGAAAGAGAAATCAGAAAAACAATTCCATTCACAATTGCATCAAAAAGAATAAAATACCTAGGAATAAACCTAACGAAGGAAGTGAAAGACCTGTACTCTGAAAACTACAAGACACTCCTAAGAGAAATTAAAGAGGACACTAACAAATGGAAATGCATCCCATGCTCTTGGCTAGGAAGAATCAATATTGTCAAAATGGCTATACTACCTAAAGCAATCTACAGATTCAATGCAATCCCTATCAAACTACCAACAGCTTTCTTCAATGAACTGGAACAAATAATTCTAAAATTCATATGGAACCACAAAAGACCCCGAATAGCCAAAGCAATCCTGAGAAGGAGGAATAAAACAGGGGGAATTACACTCCCTGACTTCAAGCTCTACTACAAAGCCACAGTAATCAAGACAATTTAGTATTGGCACAGAAACAGACCCACCGACCAGTGGAACAGAATAGAAAATCCAAACATTAACCCAAACATATACAGTCAATTAATATTTGATAAAGGAGCCTTGGATATACATTGGGAGATGACGGCCTCTTCAGCAGCTGGTGTTGGAAAAACTGGACAGCTACATGTAAGAGAATGAAACTGGACTACTGTCTAGCCCCATACACAAAGGTAAACTCAAGGTGGATCAAAGACTTGAATGTAAGTCATGAAACCATGAAACTCTTAGAAAAAAACATGGGCAAAAATCTCTTGGACATAAACATGAGCAACTTCTTCATGAACATATCTCCCTGGGCAAGGGAAACAAAAGCAAAAATGAACAAGTGGGACTATATCAAGCTGAAAATCTTCTGTACATCAAAGGACACCATCAGTAGAACAAAAAGACATCCTACAGTATGGGAGAATATATTCATAAATGACGTATCTGATAAGGGGTTGACATCCAAAATATATAAAGAACTCACGCACCTCAACAAACAAAAAGCAAATAGTCCAATTAAGAAATGGGCAGAGGACATGAATAGACACTTCTCCAATGAAGAAATTCAGATGGCCAACAGGCACATGGAAAGATGCTCCACATCACTACTCATCAGAAAAATGCAGATTAAAACCACAATAAGATACC